>CAJNOQ010000124.1:0-72350 GCA_905250885.1 Didymodactylos carnosus
AAAAAAATCTTTACAGTTTCTTTGCAGTTCCTTTGCAGGTTTTTTGCAGAGAAACTGCAGATTTTTACAGCTTTTTTTTGTTTGTATATTTGTGTCAAAACACTTGAAATATATGAAATAAATGTATATCCCACAGTCCCACAGCACGCTGAAAAATCTGCAAAAAACTGCAGTTTTTCTGCAAAGAATCTGCAGAGAAACTGTAAAGATTTTATTGCAGATCTTTGACCAAATCTTGGCACATCTGCATTGCAGAAAAACTGCAGATTGCAGAATCTTTACAGATTCTGCAAAGATTTTTGCAGACCGAATTTTTTTGGGGCTACGCGTTTCCACCGGTGCTCGACGGTCTGTCTCATTAGGTGGTATGAATTAACTTCTGTTATGAACTCGAAGATATTTCGTCTATGTCACTTTTCTGTTCTAATCTGAACTCGAAAAGTAACTTCTGAGAATTGTATGATGCTATTTATATACAAATATATACATGCCGAGGTACTACTTTTTCTGATATATCAGTCATTAGACTGTCTATATTTCGAGAAAAATAGCTGTCACTGAGTGACGTAATTTTTCTTTCTCTTTTGTCAGTACACTCGGTCTTTTGTTTTATTTTGATTTTTGCATCATTTATTCATCAGAAAAATGACCTATATTAGATCATTTCTTCGTCCAGTCTCTGTTTCAAGAATAACGCCGGTATTTAACGGACACATCTTGGTCGGAAAAAAGCGATCATATGACGAGTAAAGTACGTGCAGAATAAAAACCGAAAAAAAATGGCATTTTATCTTCACTTTCACAAGTGAATAAATGGTCGCAAGGGAACTCTATTTTCAACAGGCAATCAATATACCATCGACACCAGGGACCCTAGGTCCCATAGGTTCAAAGCCGAGCCAGTTTGGAAGGATCGCTCATACAGCCGCAGCTCTGAATACCGGCGAGACGACAGAGTTTTAGCAGACTCGAGTCAAAATCGTCGGGAAATCAGGGTAGCTCCGTATGACCGATCGGTCGGTTATGGAATCGTTACCGACTACAATCGGCAGCAGCACCATTTCTCATCACGTCAGCAGCATCATCATTATCATTGCCAGAGAGATGAGTCAGCGAGTCAATCACGATTGACAGCCGACAAGTATCACTCAGCACCATACGAACGTGCGCGTCCGGCGAGCTGAAAAGCAGCCACGCCAGTCAGGCACTCAACTTTGACGCACGAACGTCAGCAACGCAAAACGTTGTTAAATCGAAAACGACGTGAGCGGAAAAAACGAGTGGTAACGGCGATAAATATAATGGTGATGGAGCAAGAACAAAACGTACATCAACAATCCGCTCCATCACTTCCAGAAGAAGATGGCAATGATAGTGATGAGGGGCCACCGAGCCATGTAGCAGAACTCATCCGCACGGATGAGTCATCCGACATGGAGGATTTGGCAGACGATATGGAGCGTCTCGGTGGAAACGAACAACCACAACACCAGGATAAAAGCAACAATTAAAAATTGCATTTTATGCCTGCGTGTCTGTGTGATGCCGTTAAGACAGTCACTTTCGGGCATAAAGCCCTTTTCCTTTTTCTTTTTGTGTATGTGTGTGTCTGATACTTTTTATCTTAAAAAAAATTTTTTTATTTATTTTTTATTTTGATTAAGTGTTTTTTCGTGTGTGTTTTAGATCAAAAAATTGCCTGATGAGTTTTATTTTTAAATAAAACGAAACGCGTCGCAATAAACAAAAATTTTATTTTCTATGGCACCACGAACAATTATATAAGCAAGCATATATATATACTTATATATAAAATACGAAAAATAGTTGAAGCGTTTTATATACAAAAAACATTCAACCGTATAAATTAAAGTTTTAAGTTGGGTTCAAGGAGTCTTAAGCCAAGGCACTTGTTCTCGTATCACTCTCTATCTCTGCTAATAGCAGTCAGAAACGCGTCTAGTAACAGTTTCTGTTTGTTATTCACCAAGTATCTGTTTGCTTTCATTTTCAATTAGCTTTATCCATGAGGACTTTTCCAATAGAAAAAAGCGTCTTCTCCACGATAAAAAACTTATCGTATCCGTTGTCACACTGCGATATGCCGGGATAAACACTACAGGGCGATATCAGCCAATGCTGGTTTTTAGACAGATGTATCCCATTATATCGACACCTTACCGATACATCTCAGTGTGACAACGGATATGATAGATTTTTTAACGCTATGCTTTCGAACATCAAGTACTATACAGATATATCTCGATACCAATCTGTTACGGTGCATCGCGGTCACTTATTCATCGGCACGTATCGCGCTATAATTTTCATGGCGACATATAGGAGTGTGACAACGGATCAGATAATTTTTCTATCTAGATAATATCCGATACAGTGTTGTTTCAATATATCCTGATAAACTAGATATCGATTAGTAAACTGATACATCTTCTATACAAGGTGTCAGTAATTCGAATTTGCAGCAGTATTTTTTTTCTTTCCGATGGTCCGATAAAACTCGTCGAGCTAAATAAGAAAAAGTGGTTTTTAATTTTAAAAGCAATTCTTTTAAGGAAAAAACCTGAAACAATTCAAAGAGTCTAAAATTTCGACCCCTTCGGTTTCAAAATAATTCAAGTTTTTTCTTTTTCATTCTTCTAAATCTTCATGCATCATTCTCGTACCCAGATTTTAACGCTGAATCCGAAAAGAATACTTTCGAAAAGTTAGAAAAACGAAAAAGAAAAACATTTGAGTTTTTCGAGCAGAATATCTTGATGTAACACTGTGGTACGCTGTCTCCTAACATTGCGTTTATCGCGGGAAGACTACAAGCACCTGACTATTGAAATAAAAAAGATTGTCTTAATCAGCTACAACATAAATATAATCTCGATAAATGGTGCAACTAACTTGACACTCAAAGTATCGGGATTTAGCGCTATAGAACTTAAAAAGACGTATCAGGGTACAGTATATGTCGTCTGATAAACAGCATAGTTAACGCGATCAACAATATACATAGATGTATCATAACTCATCCGTATCTAGATAGCAACAAGGTATGGGTTTCTACTCCGATAAACGTGGTCTTTCTGGCAGTAGGCAATGATTGATCGTTACAGTTAGCTATGTCTGTTATCGTGATCTACTTCAATATTTTTTTGTCTACCCTCTAATATCGAGTTATATCGCCCGACAGTTGCTTAAAACGTTCTCATGGATAGATATAAAGCAATTTTAGATAAAACCATATTTATGCCAAAAGCGTCCAAGTTCAACCGTATACGGTTGACTTGGACTTTTGTTATCCAGCCAACTATAGTTGGCTGGATAACAAAAGTAGAAACGGTTCACCGGTTAATTTATAGATAAAGCAAGGCTCAACTGTATCGCTCATCTATTATGTGAAATTAGTGTTTTTAGCTGAGGATTTACATCCTCCTTTTTTAGTGGCGTTCCTTCTTTCAAGATTTTGCGATTCCTCCTTAATTCCTCCTTTTTAGAAAAAACTCAGTACGAAGCCAGGGCTTAAGTGTCAACAGGACTGGGCTAAGCTCAAACATTCGGACGAGAAATAGTACAACTTGTTTATGAAACCTATATCGACTTAAGATTACGAAGGAAACATCTGTGCTGTATTCGTACGACGGGTGCCTCATTATGTATACCCCAAACCGGGGCGTGCCATTATAGGCCGTAATACTAATTTAGTCTAACTTCTTTCAGGGGAAGGAAGTCAACTTTTGGGCGATACAGTGCTTTATATAAACAGATTTATTCTAAAATGTTGGTTATCAATCACAAAAATTATCAGTTATGTAAATGTACTTTACATTCTCACGATTATTGTTTATGTTCGTGTGGAAAGAAGAGTTATTGATTAACTAGTTCCTTCAAAAGTGTACAAAAAGTTCTTCTATCAGCACCAACTCGTCTGTTCTAAACAATTTTCAACAATCTATTACCAACACCGAAGTACGGTCTCGGGTATATCTTAAGAACAAACAGATCTTTAATCATTTTAACTTAGAAAAGATATCCACTAAAATTTTCTGGTTTTCTTCTGAAACCTTCCGATTTTCGGATAAATAAAACAAAAAGCGGAACCTGTATCCCTAACTGCTCTACCTGGACCCGACCTGTATCCAACCTTCGGATCGGGTCGGGTTGCATATCTCTACTCTGAGTGTCAACAGGAATCCGCTGAAATATTCGGAAAAATGAAATATAAGAAATTTTCTTTGTAATAGATTTATGAAAGCTCGTTTGAGTATGTTTTTGTATTTCATTCGAGTTTTGTTTCGCTCTAGTTAATCAATACACATCCAAAACTGCCTTTCTCATACGTTTTTTGTTCAGGCTTGTAAATAAGTGATACACAAAATATTTAAAATAAGTTTTCCACTTCAAACTCTTGATTTGTTGAAAATTTGTTGCTGATGTATTCCCAACGTAGGAGGAAAATAAACATTATCAACGTTCTCCTTCCTCACATATCTTCCTGCTATGAGCCTGTTCTCAACAGACTAGACGATGTAAACGAAAAGAGCATCATATCTCTCTGTCATATTTTTTCCGCCTTCCTTGCTACTTTTTATTTAAAACAAATATTAGGTCTTTCAGAGATAGTACATTTTCTCCATTTCAAAGAACACTTTGCATCACGTGAACGAAATAAGTAAGTAAACAAAGAAAATAGTGAACAAACAGGTTTCGTAGCAGCATTTCAGAAGTTGAAAGCGTTACTTGTAGTATAGACGATAAGTTTCAATTTTAGTGAGTGGTCACGGTGATAATATTCAGAAAGAAACTATATTTTTCTAGACTGCATTTGTCTCGTACACTTTAATTTTAATTGATGTAGAAGCTTTCCGAATGGGTTAAATATCTAGTGGAGCGATCGTTGACCAACATCTTACGAAGAGTATTCTAGATGAATTTCGATCACTCTTATTCTTGCAGATCACACAAAATGTCAACCCGATCCTCTCGACGGTAATTTTCTTTTTCTTTTTTTTCAATTTAATCTGTTTTCTAAATGTCAACTCTTTTTAGAACACTTCACAATCGTGGAAACAGCTTGAAATTGGATGCGGATATCGCTTTATTATCAAATGGCCGTGTTTCTCAATCAACAAATCGGCTTAGTGCGTTGTATAACAAAGAAAATATTATACCAGCAAAAACATCACCGGAACTTGTTGAACTTTATCAAACAACAATTGAAATGTCAGTACATGGTAAAATAACAATCAAAAATGCATTCGATTATTTATTTTTGGAATATTTATCGCCTATTATCAAAAATGTTGCCCAAAATGAAAATGGCCCAAATTTTGTTAAAGCTGGTAATGTTATCAATACAAGTGCAAAAATCTATGCTTATCGTGTTGATGCATTACACACTGAGACACAAAAGCTAAGTATGAATATGTCAACTGTCGAACAAGTTCATAATTTAACATCAACAATAACAATGAAGAATGATAATGGTAGTGTTAAAATGAGTGATAAAACTAAAACACGTTCCCATGGTAAAAAGAATGAAATTATAGTAACTGATATATCGAAAATAAGCATTAATAACATCGATGATAATAATGAATTGATCCGATTTCGTCCACTTTTACCGACATCTTTATGTTGTCTTTCAAAAAGTGAAAATGAAAGCGATTCGATTCACCATCATATGATCTCCTGCACGACATATTCGACAAGTGATTATTCGTTTATCCGAGACTTTGCCAATATACAAATAAAAAATTTTATCAAAGAAGAGTTAAAATCGAAAATTCGTTTTCAACATGCTATTGACACAATATATTCGTTGGAAAAATTACGAGATATAATAGAACCACATCAACATGTTGATCACAGTTTAGGTACAAATGAATTAAGAAATTTTTTATGGAATGAAACGACAACCGATTCAACAATAAGTACAATTCATGAAACATCATTAGATGAATTTAGTCAACAAAATGATATTACGACAAATGTTTATAATAGTGGAGAACAACATTTCTCTAATGATATCAGTTCAAATAGATTATCTTCATTCATCTTTATGGATGATGTACAATCAATGGCATATGAATTTTCGAATAATCTAGATAATGTTTTAAGATCATCGCAACCATCACAATATGTAAGTCTTATTTGGCATAAGTCCTTTTTAGAAAAATATTATAGATTTCATACTATCAACAGATCGTTTTAATATACACTTTTATTATAGAAGGAAAATTTTGTATCAGTATTTGATAATGCTCCTTTTCCATCAACAACAATAAATGATCAAATGTTGTCAATTGTATCCAATGATATAAATAATATTTCCAGAACATCTTCATTTTTTGGTCAAATACCATCTTTATTAAAAAATACTGGTAGCAAGGAATATAATTATTTTGACGTAACAAAACTAAAATTATTTGCTGGTCCAAATTTATGGAAATACGTTAATCTTCTTGAGAATTATTCACAGTTACCATCACAACAACAACAAGCACAAGCTCGAGAGAGAAAACACACTGGTAGTGGTGCTGTTATACAACAACAAAAATGTGATTTTTTCTCAAAACAATCATTATCATCGATATTTGGTAAAAGTAAAGGACGAACAAAGCAAAAATCTTTGAAAAGAACATTACAGTCAATAAGCGTTTTACGTAGTCGAGAAAATATTAATAATCAAATAAAACAATCAAGGAAAATATGTCAAATAAATGAATTATTTTCTACGTCATATTTTCTAGATTTATTTATTTCAACGGCGCATAGCTCGAAGTCAGTTGGTGAGAAATTAAATATATTTGATGTTGATGAATTGAATGACTATGATCAAGCTGATGATATTCCATTGCCATTTGGTTTCGAAAGTGATGAAGGTTTGTACTGTTTTTTCTAAATGTCTTACCTTTTTTTCATTATCTGTTATATGTGTTAGATATTCAATCAAGAGATAATCTAGAAATAATTGTCGAATCACCTGAACCCGAACGATATTATGAAAAAATTGAATATACAAAAAGAACTCAGCAAGTCAATGTGAAAAAATTAAAATATAATATCATCGAAGAGTTTAAACGGTTACAATCAAATTTAACTGCAAAAACAACGGTAGCAATGAATGATAATCCAGTTGAATTTGTACAGTTATGTGAATGCTTGTTGTTGAAGAATAGTTTAAACCTGACTGAAATACCATCAGCATTCTATTGTATGCTATTTAATTGTAATGAACATAAATTATATCTGCAAAACACAGCTAATTGTGATAATTTATTAATTACTAATCAACCATTATTATCAACACGTCAGCAATGAATTTGACTTTACATTGGAATCTTTCAAAGATTAGTATATCTAATTTGCAGTGAGCACGTTATCTTTTTTTTATAGTAAATATTTTATATGTAATTTCAACCTTTAAAATTGTACTTTATATCTTTTCTTTTTATTGAAGTCACAATGACTATACAAATTTCTTCTTTACGTTGTAACTGTCAATCGTCTTTCCTTGATGTTATCGGTTATTGGTGATCAGAACTTTGTACTGTTTTTTCGGCTTATGAGACATCGCATGTGATCTAAATGTGAACCTTGTACATCGATCATGGTATTCCATGAGATGGTACTGAGATACAAAGAAATGATCCACTTAATCTTCTGGGGTTGCAAATTAACTGCAAACTTAGATGGAAAACTCATGTAGAAGACCTAGTAAAAAAATGCTGACAACGTTTAGGTGTGATGTACAGACAGTTCAGAGAAGCACCGTCATCTGCGCGCTTACAAATTTATAAAATTTGTCTCGTAGTTAAACTGGACTATGCATGTGTACTATATGATGATGATATGATCACATCAGTTGCTCGACTTCAATTAGTACAAAAACTGGCTGCACATTTGATTCTGAAAGACTTCGTTTCATCGGAAGCAGAGCCAATAACAAAACTAAACCTACCTCAGTTGTCAATAAGGAGAAGGTACTTTCGACTTGTTATCTTCTTTAAAATCTTTAAAGGTCTATCTCCTCTATTACGACTTAATCTTATCCAACTCCAACGGGACGGAAGATCTGAAAGACTAGCTTAACACTCACAACAAGTCTCAATTTCATTTGCTCGCACTGAAGCAGTGCTGCAATCATTTTTAGTTCGAACAGCTCGAGACCGGAATGCTCTGCCTGAATTGGTAGTATCATCTCCTTCTATTAGCAGTTTCAAGATAAAGTTAAGACAACATCTGCACGTTTAAAACAACGAGAACAACAACTAGAAGACGAAAAAGCATTTAACATAAGGTGGCGGAGTTTACAGGTGATTATCACCTTTTCTGCTTTCCCAGCAACAAGGTTTGGTCATAGTTTACTGTTGTTTGTACGCTTAAAAAAAAGGAAAGAAGTTTTTTCTTGTTTTTTTTCTTCTTTACTTATTGTGTACTAGCATTTGCCATTACTAAAATAAAATCAATCAATCAATATTCGTATCCTTAAATCAATCGATAGTGCCTATTCTAAGATCATTGGTGTGTAGCAAGAACTGTTAGAGACCAAATTTGAGTAAGTACTGTGAGTTGAAATAGCAAAAAATGGCTGAAACCTAATACACTGTAAAAGAAACAAGTGCTCGGATAATTTTGATCAAAACCAATACAAACTTTTGGATTGAGTGACGTTTGTTAAAAAACTTTCATTAAAACGTTTCTTTTAGTGGAAGTACCGGAACTTTTATTAAAAATGTCTTTAATGAAGCTCTCAGTACTTTCATTAAAATATCTCCTGCAAATGGCTGTGACCTAGAGTTTTTAATAGCACAAGAATTTCATTAAAAATTTTAATGAACTCCGATATTCCAATCTTTTGTGTTTTTTAAAAATATAGCATATTAGGTAATTGTTAGTTCTCAAAAAGCGCAGAACACAAATAGCATCTAAAAATGTCTTGCTAGCCACTTTACCAAGAAAAAACTTATAGTTGAGTGGCGACCAGAATAATACACAATAATTAATTTTCAGGACTCTAGTCCTTTCAGCCTCTGCTATATATCCAAACTATGGTAGACACTCCTCCATTCTAAAGAAAACGTGAGGCGTGATAACTTCAGATGTAAATGGGTAAAAAAATGCAAAGTATAGGAAGAATAGCTCGGCTTGGTAGCTGCGGCCTGTTCGAGAAAAATGAAAACGAGAAATGTAATTCAAGTTTGCTTTTGTTCAGATAAAAAAGTTTTATCTCATGAGTTTGTATTGTTAGAACATTATTTTCCGCGAGATCACGTACGATGGTTTGAAGAAAAATTGTACGTAAATTTTTGTCAAAGCAAAGTCTTGAAAAGTCAGACGATTACATTACGTCCAGCTTGTCTTGATTCTTCAACCAAAAATCAATTTCCTTGAATGCAGACTACAGAATTCAACACCCAAGTCGATATTCTTGATTCATTTGTGGCGTGGGCGCGGTTCTCGTTCCGCGATCGCGTTGCCAGGGATTCCGATTGTTTTTTGGCCAGAGGGGTATAATTGTGGCGAAAAGCTTATAAAAATATCTTGTGGAAAAGTGATGGGGCGAAAATAAAAAGATTTTATCTGAGGTTGCTTCACTTTTTGTTCCGATAAAATGAACCAATTAGACGTGAGATAATTAGGGAAGAAAAACAGACTTCTAAGTAATATCAGAAAGACCATACTCGTATTTGCACGTCTACATGGAAGATTTACACAAAAAAGTTCACAGAAAAAGTAGCTTTTTTATGTTGCTGCTACATTTTCCGCAGCGAAAAGTCTAGGCAAAAATGTTTACGGAAAGAAAAATTCCAGGGGCGTCTGGCACCCCTAATCGGGATCGCTGTACGTTGCATTCAATCACCTCACGGTACGACCTCTAAAATTCGGTCCTGTCTCGGTGCGAATCGCGATCACGACACGACAATTTTTTCTTACTGCGATCGCGAAGTGACGCCGTAGCTCACTCTAGCGACTCGTGTCAAGATAGTCTTTTTATTAAATCATGCCGCGATCGCGTTTTTCTTTTACAGTCGTGATATTAAATAACGTTACGGCTGGACTCTCGTGTCTGTCCCATTCACCGTTTTATTGTGCGCAGATTCAAAGTATATAATTCCTACTAATCTTCGAAAAACTCCTAAAGTTTTGTCGTATCTCAGCAGTGATTTGTCGTATACGCAAGTCGGCAAATGTTAGCCTTGATATTGACTTAATTGGAAATTTTAATTATGAGAAAAACAAATAAGAGTAACGGTGGAGAAAAGTGATCGCATCATAAGTCTTGCATAGTCGTGTCGCGATCGCGGTATGAATATAATATAAAAATAAAAACGACCCACTTATTATAAATGTGCGAAAATGACGAAAAAACAGTGATCGTGGTGAAATATTCGAGAGTCATGGGTGTTTTCGTATGAGCGCGGCTTAGCCGCGAACGCAGAAAATGGCATCTTATTTCACGAGTCTTACAACGAACGCACTACGCGCTCACGTCACGACGGATGGTGAGAAAGTTGACTTCGATAGATGTATGATTTCGGTTACGAGTAATCATCGAAAATTATTCAGTTGGCTTTATTTTTATTTATTTTGACACTTGTATGAGTTAATTCATTTAAAGAGTGATGATTAATATTCCTGATTTTATTGGTTTCCACTATGACCATCACTATCCCAAAAAAACACTGTTCAAGTGTGCCAGTTCTATGGAGGAAGTGTGGAAATACCATGCGGCAGAGTATTCACCATACATGAAGCATGGTAATCCCCCATCTCATCCATGATCCGTGCCACTAGCGTGGTAATTACGAAACATAACAAGTAGTAGGGTAGTAACACCATGCTTGAAGTGGTTGAACTTTTTGTTTTTCTCTTGCCATGCTTCAAGCATAATACGACAGATGCCATCTTTTCTTCTTTTCTTTATTACGTTGAAGTTTGTTTTTACAACTATTTTTGTTGTGCAGTGTGGACATGCACTTATTTGAATTTTGGTAAATTGAACGTTATGTTAAAGGATTCCAAGGATCTTGCTTTTATTTTCTTCCAGATATGGTTGAGGTTTATAGTGAAATGAAAGTTCTTTTTATTGCAATTGACATTGATACCGAAACGGCAGCATCGTACTCTGAGGACCAGAGTGACAACACAATTCAGACTCAAGTGTTTAAACATGAATGTGTTAATTTGTCAGGCCCTCCGTCATTAACTTACGATAATTTAAAAGAATTAGATGTTAAATTGACTATCGAGCAGTCGATTTTAGTCTGTCAGACAAACGTCAAAATGAAGCAGAACCGTGAGTGCTTGAAACATTAGAATACGCTATATAACTCCCCCTATCTTGGGAACGTGAAACTTTTTGATGAAAACTTTCCCCTCTTCCTCTTGAGTACTCGTTTTACATCTTACTTTTTTTCTGCTTCTACTTATTTTCTAAAATCAGCGATGGTTCTTTTCACACGTCCATTAGTACTTCGGAAATACTCATTCACCTTTTTGTTTTGCAAAGATGTAGCTATATAAGATGTACACATTTCATTATGGAAACTTAAAATTTTTTCGCTAGTATTTTTGTCACAATCAAAGATGCGGTCGCCTGTGACCAGACTTGCAGCCAAACTCTGAGTATCTGACAATATTTCCTTAAAAGAATGACAAACGAAAAAGTGTTCAAAAATACCCATAAATATTATGTAAAATCTCCTTTGAATACTCATAAAATTCTCATATGAGTACCAGGGCTCCGTATGGTTCCAATGTTTGGGACCGGACCATCAATTTTTCGGATCAGTGCGGACCATGAAAATTTTTTTCCTCCTTTTTGAAGATCCATGTCTATTGTGTAACGAAAAACTGTTTAATTGCAATTTTTATCAAACCTGAAAACAAACTTTTTCTTAATTAAATGTTCAGCAAAGCTTATCTAGTCGATAAACAAAAAATAAAGAGGTCTCTAAAAAGTTTTCGAACCAGGACCAGTTCTGATCAATAGTTTTGGGACCGAGACCAGTTCGAACTATTAAACGTTTTGAAAACTGGAACCAAGTCGAATCAAATGGATTACAGTCCGGTCCGACTTGGTTCTGGACCGGGCCATACGGAGCCCTGATGAGTATTCATAAGAGTACTCAGTGAGTAAAAAAATGCATAAGTGCTCGATGCATTTTTTTATATGAGTACCCCTAAGGGTACTTATGCTTCAGTACATTCACTAGAGTATTGTAATGTCTCAAGCGTGGCACGTCGGTAAAGCATGGATACAACAGAATCGCAATATCATGCTTCAAGTGCACAAAATTGCTACCCGTGCATGGTGTGGCTATGGATGAAGCGCGGTACCATCACCTTATTGGAAATTCATTTGGACGATGGTTATCATGTTTCATAAACGCTTTTTCTCACTTGAGGTGTGGAAATTTTACAGTGATATCTACACTACATGACTTATATTAGACGAGCTTCCAGTGTTTGATTAGGTGAAAAATTACTATCATATAATCAAATACTAGACAGCATGTCTGATCTGTGTAGTGTAGACATGGTCTAAATATCTATCAATTTAGTGAAAAAATCCCTCAACTATCTTCAATCTAGTTGTTATAACAACATAAGCTTACTTTAATAGTCATTTTTGGTGAATCACTAGATTTTTTCCCTTAGAAATTTCGATCGTAAAATAGGGTAGGTACACATTCCAACGGCGACATCTGAAAAGTTTAATTTAAAAGTTTCGACCAATCGGTTACTTTGTAAATGACAAATCAAAATGATGTTCTGGTTTTTTTAAAAAGATTCTACACAACAGCAGTCCGATCGTATGAGTATTACCTTTGACGAGGGTAAAACGAAGGCTAGCAGAAAATAAGCAGTGATTATATAATACAGATGTGTTAGAAGCATACAGAACGTGCAGGAAATGTGTTCCAGAACTATGTATTTGTAACTTTTTTTGTACGTTCTGCCCCACTTCTGGTATCAGTAGGAAGACGAGGTTCGGATTTACTCTTGATTCACCTTCCTCTGTGGTTTGAATGTACTTATCTTTCTTCCAAACGTATAACTAAAGAGAGCAGTATGCTATTTGAATTTGTGGATAAAGTGATGTGATATTTTGGCGGTAAACAAATCTTCTCATTCTAGGATCAGACAGAAATTTGATAATTTCTTACGTAAAGCCTGAGATTTTATATACGTCTGAGACGAACGAAGCTATTTGTTTTGATTTCATCTACTGAGTACATTGTCTTATTCAAATGGAGAAAGACTATGTGCGTTGTCAAATGCTCTCTCTTTATTCTTTAGTTTATTTGATTTATCTTTTCGATTATTTTAAACGTTGTATTATTTTTGATGCTGTGTTTCGGCGTGGCTAGTAATGGTCAATTGGGACTTGGTTCCAATCCGGCTGGATTTATCGCAACACCTCAAAGGAATAAATTTTTCGACGATAAAACGTGTATTCAAGTAGCATGTACACTCACACATAGTTGTTTTCTAATGGACGATGGAAATGTTTATTCTTGTGGAAATAATGAATATTCACAATTAGGGCGTGAAGGACGAAATTATGTTCCAGGTACAGGATTCTCACAACAGAAGAGTTTTTTGAAAGATAGTGAATCCACTACCACTACAATAATTGGACCTTTTCCTTTTTCCATATTGAAAGGTTTTGAAAATCTTCTATTTTGTTAGAAGATAACAGCAGTGCAGTGAACGATAATATGTTATAAATTTTATACTATATTCATAGAAGAAACATTTTTCTTTCCACTCTCCGGTTATGGAAATTCCGCGGTTACTGAAACATTTGATCAGAAAATAGCTTTTCTGTTGCAGAACGGGTGATGCTACCAAACGATGCAGAAGGTGTACAAGTCGCTTGTGGGCAACATTTTTCATTGTGTTTAACCACCAATGGAAAAATTGTTTGTTGGGGTTCGCTCAATGGGAAAATAGAAAGAAATGATGGAGTTTTCTTTGAAAAACCAAAGTGCATAAATCTAAACTGGAAACGTTTTAATTTTTTATAATATTTTCTAATTCTTTATAGATATGTCGATGGATTCGAAGGCAAACGAATAATTCAAGTTGCTGCTGGTTACTCGCATGTACTGGCACTAACTGATGGTGAGTGCTTTCTGTAAGTACTTTCTTCAAGTTTTTACATGTTTTTGAACTAACTAGATGGAACAGTATACTCTTTTGGTGCAAATAATGTCGGACAGTTGGGTTTGGGAAATACTATTGATTGTTGGCGTCCTTGTCCATTGTTATCCCTACGTGGTGTACCAATCTGCCATATAGCTTGTGGTGCACATCATTCAATTATCATATCAAAGAGTGCAACAGTCTTTACATGCGGACTAAACACTTCTGGGCAGCTTGGTATTGGTGATACCGATCCTCGTTTTTATCCAACTAATGTAAAAGCCTTACAATACCAAAAAGTCACATATGCATCATGTGGGGAAAAGCATACGGTTGTGATAACAGCAGTATGTACGCTCGTATTTTTTATTGATTTATAATTACAATTATCACGACTTATGTTTTCTTTAGGATGGAGGAGTGTTTAGTTTTGGTTCAGGCAAGCACGGTCAGTTAGGACATAATTCAACAATCGACGAACTGTTACCTAGGAAAATTACTGAATTAATGGGCTCGGAGGTGTCTCAGATTGCCTGTGGAAGAAGTCATACGGTTGTTTTTGTTCCTAATGCGGGTCAAATATTAACATTTGGATTAGCGTGTGCTGGTGGAGTAGATACACAGCTTACATCATTTGTAACCATCCCACAAAAACTGCAATATCCATTTGTGAGCTATCGAAAAATGAAACAGGTATAGAAAATCAAATTCTATTATAGAAAACGATATCATAAAATAATTTTTAATAATCTAGTTTCAACGTCAGATGTCGGATCATAGCGTACAGCAGGTAATAAATATTAAGTACTACACAAAAAACTTCTTTGTTGTGTAATATCTTTGATTCGACCCATTCTTTCTAATAAACAATTTGCTTATAGAAACAAAATATCCAAGTGGTTTTTACTGCAGCGGGCGGCCATCAAACGTTCATTAAAGTTTCGTACAAAGTATGTATAATTTTGTGATTACATGTTTTTTTGAATTTTTACTATAATTTTTTTGGTATTGTTTCATATAGATCCAACGTCCTGTTGATTATCGTGTATACAATTTGAATCGTCCAACACTCGAACTTACACTTGATTTTGCACGAGGACTATGTCATGCTAGTAAATCTAAGGATACTCTCAGAGATGCCGAAAGGTATGGATTAAAGAACAACAAACAAGAAATTCTCCATACATTAAAAAATCGTATCTGATTTTGTTTTTAGAAAAATGTCACGTTTATTTAACACAGAAGCATGTATTAATGGATCATTTCTTGCCTTATCAGATGTACATTATCGAACAAGTTCAAATAATCCAGGAATTGATATTGATAGCGTTATTGCCATTATGGAAAAATTGAGAACATGTGATCAAACTATTCAAAATTTGGTAGACTTTTTAACTTAAGAAGATTTTTATTTAAAACATGAGACTTTTGTTTTTTCTTTAGTTACTTGAACATATTCAGAGTATTATTGGCTCATTGCCTGAAACAGCTCCATGTTTTGAGGCACTACGTGTTTATTTAGTTTTACCATTTTGTCATTTATTTGAGAATGATGATGCATTAGAAACAATTACTGGTCCTTTTGCCTTAGCAATGACAAAATTAAAAGAAAAAGCGGATGGAAAAGTATTAGGTACATTTGTACGACTCCTGATTAATGTTTATAGAACACTTTTATAGAAAATATTTATTTTAGATTATTGGATTCAACATATTGGACGGGTCTGTGTCGAACGAATTATAGAAGTAATCAAATATATAGTTTGAATTTATATTTCACTTAATCTATTGTTTTATTTTTAGATATATAAGCCTCTTGTTGTGAAAATTATTAGTATTAACTTGAGTCATATGCCAGCTGCACAAAAGCAATATCAGATATTATTGAGAGGAATTTTAGATCTATTAAAAAAAATACATAATGTAAGATTTTATTATTCATCATAATTTTCGCGTCTAATTCTAGTTATTTTTTTAGATCAGTTGTGTTTTGGCTAAACCAGAGTTAGTAAATCATGATTTTTTCTACATAAAAGAGTTAAGTGATACAATTGATATTAAAAAGCATTATGTTTTATGGAAACAAGAACGTCATTTATTTCAAGTAATTAATGATCAAAAATAAAATCATTTAAAATAGAATAAAATAAAGTGTCTAATATGAATATTTTTAATTTTAGAATAAACAAGCAATTTCATTTTGTGACTATCCATTTTTATTTGATTTTCGTGCAAAAACAATGTTATTACAATGTGAAGCTCAATTATCGATGAATGTAAAATATATTATTATCTATTGTTATCAATTAATATATTATTATTAATCATTTAGGATGCGGTCATACAAGCATTTCAACATAACATTCAAACATTATTTTTCGACGCATCTGATCCTGTAAATCCATTATTATCACTTCATGTCAATCGAAATTCTATTGTACAAAATACAATTGGTCAATTAGATAAATATAAAGATGAAGATTTAAAAAAACCTCTTCATGTCTATTTTATAAATGAAGAAGGATTAGATGCAGGTACGTTAGTTTTACTTAAATTATTTTTATTATCGTTAATTTGATTTCTTCTCTTTTTAGGTGGAGTAAAAAAAGTATGTTTAAAATTTATATATTTTATTAATAATATTGATGACTGAATATGTACGTATATTTAGGAATTTTTTCTTCTTCTTACAAAAGAAATACTTGATCCAAAATATGGAATGTTTACCTATTATGAAGAAACACATACTATCTGGTTTAGTGAACATGGATTAGAAGACGATCATATGTATCGATTAATTGGAACACTATGCGGTTTAGCCATTTATAATTTCATTATTATTGATTTACCATTTCCATTAGCATTATATAAAAAATTACTAAATAAAGGAAAAATTGATATTGATGATTTAAAATCATTATCACCAATTATTCATCGTTCATTACAAGAATTATTAATATACAAAGAAGATGATATTGAAGAAACGTTTTGTTTTACCTTTGAAATTGTACGTGAATCATTTGGTGAACGACGTCATATTGAATTGAAACCAAATGGTGCAAATATAATGGTCAATCAGTCAAATAAACAAGAATTTGTTGATTTATATATTGATTATATATTTAATAAATCAGTTGATAAACAATTTCGTGCATTTAATGACGGATTTCGACGTGTTTTTCCCTCTCAACCTCTCGAGTTATTTTATCCAGATGAATTAATGTCATTTGTTGTTGGTAATACAAATTATGATTGGAATGATGTACGTTATGTACCCAAATCAAAGAGTTTGAATCAAATAACTATTTATATTGTTCATTTTAGTTTCAGAAGAAAACAGAGTATAAAGAAGAATATCATGCCAATCATCCAGTTATCAAATGGTTTTGGGAAGTGTTTCATAAAATGACAGTGGATGAAAAAAAGAAATTTTTACGTAAGTATTATACAATGGTAAAGTTTTATTCGAGAATATTATTCAATAAACATATTTGCTTTATTATCTAGAATTTTTAACGGGAACCACTCGTGTCCCTGTGTTTGGTTGGACTCAGGTACGTAATATAAAGTGTACTTTTTTTAGTGTTCGGCTAAAACGCGTAACTGTTACCCTCAGCCGCGGTGGGTTGAGCGATATTTTTTCTCTCAAACCAGCCTTAAAAGCACATCATTAGACGCAGCTTTTTGCGCTGATTACGAATATCAACTTTAAAACGAACGAAACTCAAATTTTTAAATCGAAAATTCTAATTTTTCAAGTTTTTTCAAGTCAAAATTCAAGTTTTTTTATTTAAATTTTCTGACCTACTTAGTTTTTTAAGAAGTTTCAGAAAGTATATCAGTGGATAAAGAATTAAATTCTCTACAAAATGCACTATTGACTTTGTCGAAACAATCTTAAAAAACGCATTTTGCACACTAAACAAGTTTTTGCTAGTTTTTGCCGATTTTTTGCCGAATTCGAAATGGTACTTTTTTTGGAGCAATTCTACGAAATCAGAATTCTCCCACCGTTCTTTTTTGCTTAGTTTGATAGAGGGCACTCGATTGCATAAGGCTCCGTGCAGATCAAGTTTATAAAAGTCTTTTTTACCGGTAGAAGTATAACGATAAAACCCACCGCAAAAGAAAGCAAAAAAATGATGTAATTCCGTCACGGAGCCATTTCGCTTGTTTCTTTTCATTTAAGCATTTTTGAGTGAAAGTAAAGAGATGATTCGAAAGCTCTTTTCATGCTCTACAACTTTTATATTAGACTTTTTTTCTGAATATGTTTCGTTTTAGAGCATTTTTCAAAGTTTGTAGAGCACTAGAAAAAAAAGGCTAAAAAATGTAATTCCGTCACGACACTTATTTTGCTCATAAAAATCGTTCTACCTAACCGACGCATTCGAAATTTTTACCACAAACCAAGCATTCTGCCGCGCATCTCTGATAAAAATTTCATCATCTTTTGTTCAGTATTTGAGGAGAAACAGAGCCCAAAAGTTGAAAAAATGTAATTCCATCATACGCGTTTAAGCCGTATTCTGACTTAACACTAATTCGTTTCTGTTACAGCCAATGATTATTCAACGAAGTCACAAAGATGATCAACATCTTCCTGTGGCACACACATGTTTTAATTTACTCGATTTACCGTTATATTCGTCCAAAGCGATTTTAAAAGAAAAATTGACTGAAGCTATCCAACATAATCTTGGGTTTAATCTTGTTTAAAACATTTTTTCATATTTTTTTTCTTCTCCCAAAACACAGTGAGCGATGTTCAATTAAGTCAATCAATCATTATGTACCGTTGGTTTTTTTCTGATATCCTTTAGATATTTTATGTATTTCTGAGTCTTTATTAACTTTAATTTTTTTTTCATATCTCCTGTAATACAAGACAGATACATTGTACTCTAGAAACGCTTTTCTTCATTCTATTTATTTTCGTATAACTTTTCTCATTTTTTTCGCAAATTTGGCTTTCCATAAAATGTTTTTTTCTTAACATGTATTGCTAATATTTTTTTACATTTTGTAAAAAGGAAAGAACGTCGAGAAATATCATTGCTTGTTTCTATTTATTAAAATCGATCTCTACTTACAAAATCTTATAAATTATCGAAAACTGTAGATTTTAGGATTTTTGCTTATAAGCGATTGTATTAGTTTGAAGTCATAATGAAGATTGTTTGCGTGTCAGCTTCTTTCAAATTGATATTCAAGTATCAAAACTCTCTTCTTACATCTTACTAAAATTAATTTATGTCAGACAATGGAATGTTCCAGGTAAAACTATTTGTAAGTGAAATAACGTTTTTTTCAACGACTTTTAAATCGTCTTTCAAAGTAGTTCGTATTTACATTACGAAACTACATAAGGTAAAAATAGAATTATTGATTGAATGTATACTGTGAAAACATCGTTATAATTTCAACAATAATGCATATTTTAAGGTGGATGACAAAATATTATTTGTACGTAAAAATATTATTTCCCTAACAACAAACTATAAAATAGAAACTTAATTTATTTTGGCAAAATAAGATAGAGGAATAATAAAAACAGAAGAGAAGTAGCAGCTCAGGGTGAAACATTTACTTATGACTAATCTAGTACACAAAAAAAAAATTTTGTGTTTGTTTAGATATTAGAACAATGTACTAGCTTGTCATTCCAATAGAATGCGAGCAAAGATTTTTGATATATCAAACTTGAATGAGAATACAGGCTTTTCAATCCAGACTAGAAACGTTGAAATGAAACGAAACGGTATAGATCCAAAGATAAGATACGATTATTTATTATCGTTTAATAACGTTAAATTTCCATTGTTTAATCGTACATTTCTGATCTATGTACACTTCTTGAACGAATTAAAGTTGTGGTCACCATTTCGGCTCGTTCTTCAGCGTCTTCTAATTCTCGCTCAAGTCGTCTTGCACGTGTTAGAACTTGAGCAGCCGATGATTCCTGTAAAATATACAAAGCATTATTGATAGTATATATATATATTGATAGTGAGAGTGTAATACTTACAGCTGATTCAATTTGAGATTTATATACTCTCATTTTATCACTGACTTTACTCATCGAATCTGTTAAAGAAAGAACTTTTGTTTGTTCTTCATCCACTTGATTCAATAAATCTTTAACACGCTTTTCATAGCGACGTAAATCTTTAAGTAATTCTTGATAACGAGCACGTTCTAATTCTAATTCTGTTTCTAATTGTCCTAACTGAAAAACAAACAATTGAATTTGTAAAAAAATAATATAAATATGTTTATTTTATTTTCTCCTTACTCGTCCTTCATATTTAGCTGCTATTCTTTTTGCTTCTGCTCGAGCATATGCTTCGGCTTCATCGATTTTAGCACTTGCATCTCGTAATTGTTGATCTAATGCACGTTTAGATGCTTCACATTCAGCTGTTTTTTCTCGTTCATGACGAATATCTTCGTCCCGTCTAATCAACTCTCCTGCTAATTTTCTGGCCTAAAATATGAAAAGTTATTATTCTTAAAAATCAATAAAAAGTTGAATATTTGGTTTACCCTTTCGTCTAAAATTTTTATTTCTTGTCGCACGTCAGCGATTTCTCCTTGTAATTGCATAGCATCAGCCTCGTATTTTTTTCTCTCTGCAATGGCACGATTAGCCACTGAGTGTGCTTCAGTTAAACGTTGTTCTGAATCATGTAATTCCAGTTCAGTTGTTTTTCGAGCTTTTTCACTCTAAACAGATACGGAGTAAAGCTGTTAGCTCTTCTCATATTATTGAGCTCCTTACTCGATCAAGAAGAACCCGAATTTCTTCTAACTCGGCTCGTAATATACCATTTCGTTTTTCCGAACCGTTTAACATTTCTCTTGTTGCTTCATGTATTGCTTGTTCTTCAATGAGTTGATCTTGTACATCCTATGCGATGATGACATTTAGAATCTACATCAGTTAAACATTATATTGCCTACCTTAATAGCTGCTTGTAATTTTTTGAGATGATTTTCTAAATCGGCTTTAATTTTTTTCAATGATTCATAGCGCATACGTATTTCATCGATTTCTGCTTGATATTTTGATTTAATACGATTTATTTCTGATTTATAACGTAATTCTAATTCTTCCATTTGTGACTGCATTTGTTCCAATTGTCGACGATGTGCTGTTCGCATTAATTCTATTTCTTCGTCTTTTTCGGCTAATTTTTTTTCATATTCACCACGTATTTTTTCCAATTGAGCGCTTAATGCAGCTGATCTGCTTGCTTCCAAATGTAATTGTTCACGATATTCATCAATCGTTGACAGTAAACTCATTTTATCCGCTTCTAATTGTTTACGATGACGATCCATTTCAACGAGTTTTGTATTCAAATCACTTATTTGATTTAGGGCAACATCCATTTCATCTAAATTCAAAGATAAATTCAAAAGTTAATTTTACACTGATGAATGTTAGTAATGTTACCTTGTAATCGACGTTTATCTCTTGTAATTATATCAACTGAAAAGAAGAAAAAAGGATTTATGTAAAATATGTAGAACTAATTGATGGTAGTTGTTTTTCGCCTACTTTGCTCTGTTAATTGTTCGTTTAATGATTTCACTTTGACCAATTCACTTTGGTAATTACGATTTGCTTGTAATGCCGATTCTAATTCAGCGCTTACATGGCTCAGTCTTGTCCTATATTCATCTACTTCTTTTTCTAATTGTTTATTTCTTCGTACGGCTTCATCAGCTCTCTTACGATACTAAAATACACATATAAATTTGCTATTGTGTTTCTTTGACTTCACTGTGAAATAATTATGACATTACCTTATCAACTTCTCCTTGTAATTTGTCATTCTCAGCTTGTAATCGTTGTTTTATCTTTTCCAAATTACTTGCTTTCGCCAATACTTCCGTTAATTGTTCTTGCATCTCATTGATACGACCATTAAACTTTCGTCTAAATAACAAAAGGAATTAATTAATTGAAAATATTTTTCCGGTATAACAGACATACCTTTGTTCTTCTATTTCTTCATTTTTTGCTTCAATATCTTTTTCTAATCGATCGCGCACTATACGTGATTCTTCTTGAATTTTAATTAAAAGTTTTTGTAATTCAACTTTAGCTTCAATTTCATCTTCCAACTGTAATTTTGTTGATTCTAAATCCATTTGAAATGTTTTCACTGTTGATTGTAATGTTCTATTCATCTAGTAAGATAAAATGAAACAAGTTAGTTTTATTTAGATAAAACAAACAAAACTTACGGCCATTTCTGATTCTAGATGGAGTCGAACTTCTTCTAAATCTCCTTGTGCTCGTTTGTATGAAATTGATATTTGATTAAATTCAAATTCAAGTGATTCTAAACGTCGACTGAAAGTTAAATTTTCTTCAATCAAACGACCTTTAGCTGCATTAGCATCGGTCAATTGTCGAATAGCATCATCAATTTTTTGACTCATTTCAATTGTCTTTGATTCTAATTCTTTGCTCATTGCTACAGCTTGATTCTAAAATAAAACATATTTTATCATAAGTATCTTATGTCATTTAAAGAAAACTTACTTTTCCTTTAGCTAATGATTCAATTTCATTTTTAAGTTCTTCAATTTCCACAATATATTGTCTGCTTTCTTTATCATGTCTAAAAAAAAAGTAATACTTTTATTCTTTTATACTCGTTAGATATAAATAATACTACCTTGCTTTTCCTTTACTAAGCGCTTCGACTTGACTAGTGAGATCAGAAACCGTATCTTGAAATCGTCGTCGTACACCATTTTGATTTTCATCATGTTCAGTTGATTGTAATTCTATTTTTTGTCGAAGATCATGTATTTCTTGTTTTAAACGTTTATTTGCTTCTAATTCACGATCACGCAATGTATTTGCTTCATCCAGTTGAGTTTCTAATTCATCAAAATCAATTCGTAAATTTGTTAATTCTTTTTCTTGACGAAGTCGAACATCACGCTCAGCTCTAACTTCTTCTTCAATGTCACGTAAACGACTCTATACAGAGGAAAAGAACAATCATAGTCTAGAAGCATCGACAATAATGGAGACTAACCGCTAAGATTGCTTCGGTCATGATCTACGAATAAACCTAAAGTTAATAAAATCATTATGTAGTTGAAAAGAACGGTTATATTGAAAATAACAGTGTTTAGATAAAACTGTTTTTTATGGTTTATCTCTTCTACTTGAAGTGATACACTTATTTTGTTTATTTTTCGCCACGAGCATCATCTAATAGTATTTTATCAATTATACCTATGCTATTCGAAATGAGAGTCCATAGAAGATTACTAAGAACAATAAAATTGCACAGAAAAATGAAATATCGATTATAATTCAATAAAATCTCTAGTAATAAAATAGCAGTTGTAAAACCAACAACAATCAGGATAAATGACTTCATTTAAACATTTTATGTTTCATATTCAGAAATACATAACTGTTTTCTTCAGTGATAAGAGAGAATTTATATAGTTTGTGCTATCTAAATTATTATCTCTGTTGTATCTACTTATGTTTTGTTTTACAAGGGGTTCGGTCATTCTTTTTTTCTTTACTCAGAATCAGAACATACATTGACCGTTCAATCAGGTCTTTTTCACTATTTTTCTTTCTTTTTTATATATAATAATAATAACAACCATGATACTAGTTCCATTAACATCTTAAACTACATTTTTCTTTCCTACATAACTTGAGAAACTGGCGATCATTCAACTGGTTTGTATAACACCAGACAGATGTTCTTTCGCTCGCCCGTCTCTAACTCGGCTTTACAACTAGCCTGAGTACAGAATCACTACATCAAGTAAATGATTTTATTGAATCATCTTCATGTTTTCTTAAAGTATATGTATAGATTCTAAGCAATGATAGTAACAGTATTTTTTTGTCATTTGATTTAATTTCGAAAAAAATCAGAGTGAAAAACTTGCCTTTCAATGACGATTTCTTTGAGTATGTTAAACAAAAAATAGGTTGTTCTTCTCAGTCGTTTGTAGAAGAAAGAAACGGACTAGAATTTGTCGTTTATTACACTTTGGTGGTTTTTTTTCCGATGCTGGATATTAGTTTGGTTATTTTCTCTCTCTGTACATAAATGTATCATGTACGATTACATCCTACACAACTATATAAAGATTGCAGCATTTCTCAGTGTTCCGTTTTTTTTTTCTCTTTTTTTTCTGTTCCTAATAATATTTATCTTCGAGAAAAGATTTGTACAGTTCTCTCTGCGATGATATAATATTACATCCGGGAAAATGTTGTTTCACACAATAAACTAAAGATTTTGTGTGTGCCTAGAATAACCGATAACTATAATAATGATCATAGTTTTCGTCAAAGTAAAGATTCTTCAGCACGAATCGTTGTCTGTCGCTTTCTCTCTCGTACGAACCGAAGAGACAAGAAAAAATGTTTGTAGTCAGCAAAATATACATACGTTTTTTTGTATATTATCAACCTTCGTTTAGTACAACAGCAAATACGAATAATAATAATAAAGTTCTTTTTTGTATTTTACCATACGCATGCATGTATTCATCTCCTCCCTAGTATAACCCGTATATTGCTATTTACTTCTGTTATAGCTAATTTCAGGAAATACAGAGATAAAAAACTTTGTGTTTTTGTCTGACATTCTTCAGACAGTATTGTATAAACAAATGGACTGACTGTTATTGTACAATCAATCTTTACTTCAATCCTATTTCAATTGTGGAAAATTTATTTTTACGAACCAAATTTATACTTAATCGTTTAATTTTTTTGTCGCTCTATTACTTGACTGTACGGATCTTGCATCGCATACGCAGATCGTCTAGGCAAACATAAATTTTTGAAACATTGAAGAATAGCGCTACTTTTCCAGAAATGGCTTACATATTGGACAATGGTACAGTCACTTAGCAAAAAAAATCAAAGCGAACGTTTTTTAATTTCTGTTTATGAATAATAAAATTTCATATTTTTTCCTATAAAAATAAATTTTTTCTTTTCTCTATCGGAATAACGAGAACGTACATACCTAGAGAAAAGTTGAAAACTGTCAATATTACTTCTAAAACATTTTTTCTTAATAAGATAAATGAATATTTAGATTAAAAATGACTTCAACTGTGAATTTGAACTCATTCGAGTACTTTTTAAGGAAAAAATCGCCGAGATATATGGGATCATAAATTCCATAGAAGTTCTAAACTAACAATTTAGAGAATCTGTCAATATTTTTTTCGAGATACCATGAACTTTTAATAAGATAAATTCAGAGTCATCGGGAATTAATGTTACTAATACAATTCTTCTAGACTTTCCACTGTAGCTAAAAAGTATTTCTTATAGACATCGTAATTTCAAATCAACCGAGAAAAAATTTCTTGAAATGATATTTCTGTAAGAAACATTTTTTAGCTATTGTGAAACTTTTAGCTTTGGCATTCCTTGGAAGTTCTGAATATAGTGAAGTGAAAACATTTGGTATCTCTCAGATGGTTTTCAGTAAAAAAAATTTCAGGTTAGTTCATTTCTCAATAAAACACTAGAAAGTCAATTTCATTCAAGTTCATTTAAGCACTAGAAAGTCAAAATGATTTAATAACAAATCATTGTCTCATGTACGCATCATTATAAGCTAGATTTAATCACTATGTTTCGATCGTTATCTTGAATGGTGAATATGGTTCTATTCACGTTCGTATCTTTTCTCTCATTGAATAGAGAATTAAGGATAGATGTATGCTACAATTTAAAAATCATTGTGTTCAGAAAGTTGATTGAACCATTACATTTTACTCTGTATGAAATGAAAAATAGAAGAAAAAAAAAGAAGACATATTAAATGATAAATAAAATTCATAATGAAAGCAACATATTGTTTTGAAAACAGATAATTTTATGAAATATACTATAAATTTATAAAAAACAAAAATTATAGATGTAATTAAAATAATACACGGTAAAATCCAGCAAGAAATAGAACATAAAAAATAAATATTTAAATACAAAATTCAACATTATTTTCTTGTGTTTGTTCAAATTCTTTGCTCCATTCGGTTGGTACCAAATCTTCTTCTTCACCATTTTCTACACTAATTCGTTTATCCCATAATTTAGCACGAGCTAATACCGAACTTCGAGCATCATCTATATTTGGAGGTATCGCTTCATAAACCACATTGTCGGCGGTAGTATTCGAAGGTGTTGTTTTAGTTACACTATCAGTTGTTGTTGACTCGTTCGATGGAATAAATAAACGTTCCGGTTTTGCTGGTGGATTTATCGAATGTTGTTTTATATCTGACATTGAATTCGAAGTCGTTAAGGATTTATTTAAGTTTTTATTCGTTCGTCTTTCATTGCTGATTTTAGGAGTCATATTCGATTTTGGTATAATTGTCTCCGGTGACGATTTATCATTTTGACTACGCACATGACGTGCTTGATCATCAAAATTAGTTTTGGTTTTGCTGTTCTAAAATAAAATAAAATAAATAAAATAAAATTTGGATTGATAAAGTATAAAATTAAATTTGATTGGAAGACATATATTTTATTCATTCGCTACATTTCGAAAGCTGCTGACTTTTACGTAATATAACCCATTTATTTTTCTGATTTCAATTAAAACTGAACAAAACGTCTGTGTCGAACCCAAAATAATGTATGTTCATGGAATAGGAAAAGAAAAACAATTATTTTGTTTACAAACAAACGTGACTTATGTGAAATGTTGACAAAATTCTGGTACAATGTCATGCGTTTCATTTACCTATGAATTTATTCTAACACAAAATGTTTCGAAACTTTTCAATGTGAAAATAGGGATTAAATATTTTTCACGCTCAATGACTATAAAATCTACTGCTTATGAATTCAAATAATACCGTGACTGATGATCAAAATAACGGCGTAACTATTCAGGGTAGATAACATCGTTCATAGGATGATACATAGAAACTTCTGGTACATGTTAATCATATACTGTCACATTATGATAAAACATTTTGCACACATACACTCTCTCAGCACTTACAATCGGCCTCTCTGATTCTTTATCAAAGTTATATACTAGATGAAGCGTTTTCTAAATGAAAACGTAATTTCTTAGATATAACGGGTGTGTCATAAAGTCTCAGTATTTTCAATTCTTCTCTCTCTCTCCCGCAGACTTGATTGAGTTTAGTTTTTTTATCAAAGGATTCTCCGTTCAATTCTATAAAAAAAAATTATTAGCTATTTTATTGCGAAATTCGAAGGTGAAAAATGATATGACAATTTGTGCCAAATGGATAAAACATATGGTAAAAAATAGCGTTTTATTTTATGCGCTAGACGTTTGTGAAAGGAAAAAGCTGAAGGAACCATCATGCAAGTCTTGAAAAAATCTGTCTTTCACCTATAATTAAAGTTTTTTTAGTTCGAATCGCAGGTAAGCTGTAGCTTTTGATAAAAAACGTGTAGTTTATACAAATTTCATCCTTTCAGGATGAATATTGCTTTTATTTTGAAGACAATGAATAGTCTATATTGTTGGATTACTACGATTTTAGAAAAAAATTCTTCTGTTATAACATGCAGAAATAGTCTGAAAGTTTTACTGTTCTCGCCCAATTTTCGAGATGCCAATCTCTGTGTTGATTATTTTGTTGTATGTGATGGGAAAAGAGCACACTAAAACTGCACAAAAATATACCCAAACTGCATTCTGATGCTTACGAAACTATTTCAAAAAACTAAGCTCTGTTTGAGATAATACGGTATTTTTTATCCATTTTGATAGTTGCCACAAACTGTTATAGCATTTTTCACCTTCAGATTTCGCAATAAAATAGCCAATAAAGTTTTTTTATAGAATTAAATGGGGAATTCTTTGATAAAAAACTAAACCTTATGAAATTTAAGGAAGAGGAGAAGAATAGAAAGTGCTGAGACTCCAATACTTTATGCCATATCTCCTAGTTTCAGTTAAAAAAGTATCTTAAAGTTTGATAACTGCTGGTGTATGAGCGCATGCTGTAAAGTAAAAGCAAAACGACTATATGTGTGGTGTATCATGCAACTTACAATATTTTCTTTTGATTTTAGTCTGAGTGCTGGTTGCAGCGGTTGTTTTCCAAGCGATGTTTCATTATTCTGACGTGTGCTTTTAGGCGATGACACCATGTTATTATTAGAGGTGTTTCGATTAGAGTTCATTATAGCTGCTGAACGATGATCAGTAGTAGCATTAAGACCGTTAGTATTAGGAGTAGTACTATCGTAAACAACTGTAGCAGCACCAAATCCATCTTGTTTTAGTAATTGGTTGACAACCGTTTTCGTTGATTGTGGTGGATACAAATTTCGATAAGTGTTTGGTAGTGAGGAGTTTTTATTACCTTTTTTTCGTAATGATGATTGACGTGAAGTTAATGGGTTAGTGGAGTCAGCTAGGATAATGGATCAGAAAAATGCAGTATTGTGGATCAGTTAAAGTATTGCATACACACACATACACAGAGCACACTTACGAGCACGATGAACAGCAACAAATAGCTGAGGACGTTTATTAGATTTCTTATTTGCTGTGAGACCACGACATGTTAAACTAGCTACCTATAAACAAATCAGATATTAATATGCATTAAGAAAATGCGGCAATAGACAATTGCAAAGTGTGTAATATTATTCTGTTTTGAACATAAGTTCGACATATAAGTTCTTCTATGTTAGTTTCGAGATATAGTAAGTGGATTTGTTAGTTATAAAAGAAATAGTAATAATGAGCATAATGATACCATCACCACACAACAATGGACTACGTTAACTACTACTAGCGAAGCCTTGTTGGTAAATGGTAAAAAAATGAAGGAAAATTATTTCATTATTCTGTTCGTCACTATCATCATCATAAAAATCCTATACTTTTAGCTGATATTACTTAGAAGTGACAAAAAGCTAATCATTAAAACTTAGATGATTTTGACTGTTTATAAGATAAAAAAGCAGAGCAAAGCGACAAACCGGTAGCAGCGGAGCATTGCGTACTCTATGAACTTTGGATGGTTCTATTTTATCAAATCTTTGTTTCAAGTGTTTCACCAACGGACTTGGTGGTTCACCATCGGGCGAAAATGATTGTGATAACGATTGATTTTGTGGTTGAATCTGTAAAAAAGGCAACAATAATAAGTGATAAATACATAGATAACAGACAAAAGTTAATTACACTTCGTTCATTTGATATCGATTGTTCTTGAAAATAGTCTTCTTGCGGTTGTTTATACACAACTTCTGTTGTATGACGTCTCAATGGATTTCGTTTCTAAAAAGATAATATTGTAACCGTCGTGAGTAGACACTTAAGTTCTTACTTACTGGTCTATCTGGTCCAACAGTAACATTGAGAAGCTCTGGCAAACGTACCTCCCATTTTGATTTATACAGTTGATTGCTATTAAGATTTAGCGTTGGTGATCGTGAATGTTCCTCTAAAATTAGCTGATTATAATTCACGAATGTAACATACACGTTAAGAACGCATACCTCTGGGAGATTCATGTTCTAAATCATCAAGAGGTCTAGGATATGGATGAAATGGTACTAAATCATCTGATTTTAGTATATCAATACTTTGTTGATAAAGATTTTTCCAGCCTAAAGGTACTACATAATTATAAGAATTATTATAATAAGGTAATGGGACTTACTTTCCAATAGTTTTGCTGATCGATCGAGATTAGATGTTGATATATGACGTTTTGGTTCTGGTGTTAATAAACGAGGTGAACTTTCGGGTGATATTTGTGGTGGATGATCAAATTGAGTAGGTTGTTTAACATTGGGCGATGTTGTTAACATGGAAGCAGACCAATTTGTTTGTCTATCTTCGTCGTTGCTGATCATATTGCCAGTTCCATTATGTTTTGTCGTTGCAGATAATAGAGGTCTGATATGTGTACCTCTTGGTCGATCAATGACTTCTTTTAGAATGAAAAAACGTCGTGTGTTTGTTAGGTAAATATAAAGCGATGATAAGATAAAACAAAGGAGAAGGACATCAAAATATTTTTCATTCTACCTTTTTCATTGACAAATACATCGGCTGATATGTGTACTCTTCCGGCTGCATTGAAAACAAGAAATGTAAAAGTTGAATTATCTTCTTCAGTCGTTGACTCATCAACTTGTAACACATGAACACCATCACCGTCATAATCTTAAAACAAATGTTGCATCAATACGTATCTGTACACGAATGAAACCTGCAAAAAGCAGCTGTTTATCTTACACAATTTGTAATGACCATCCGGACGAATGATTTTATCTTCTCTATACCACAAAACTCGAGCTTTTGGGTAACCATGATCTATTTTACATCTAAGAGTAAATAAACTCCCCTCAATGACATCAACATCTTTAAAATCTTGAATAATTGTTGGTGAACGAAATGTACGTTTATTATCTAAAACAAAGAGTACCGATTTCTGAGATATTTTTTTCAGCCAGATTAAAATAAGTAAAAAGGATGATAAGTTAACGTTCCTCTTCACCTAGTTTAATCTAACATAAAAATCTTTTTTGCTTGAAGGCTCTAATAAAATTACATATGTTACCTGTAATAATTAGTCTAATAATATCAACATTTTGAGCTTTATCATTAGCTAGTACACATAAATAATTTCCTTCATCTTCCTTCGTTGTAGCATATATTTTCAAATAATGGTAATTCTCATCGTGTGTTATCTGATATTTTTCATCGTTCACCAAATCGTCATCCGCGCCAAAACGGAACCAAAATACATCTGGAATAATAATGTATTTTAAATTACAAGTAATTGAATAGTAATGTTAAATGATATTTACCAATAGGTTCTGTTCCCGTTGTTTGACATTTAAATTTCGCCGCTTCTCCACATCTGATAATCAAATCTTTTGGTCTTTGAATAAATTTTGGATCTAAGATATGAGGATCAGATTTAAACTTTTCTTCGTCGATATACATTTTTGAATCGGTCAATGTTAATGATGATATTTCTGATATGACACTTTCATTATCATCTGATTCATATGTATAAGACGGTTGACGGTAAGAATTTGATGAAGAACGTTTTGATGATAGAATGAGATTTGCTGATAATGAAAAGGTTTTATGTGAATCATCGTTCGTAGAAATGTCTTGTGTTTGAGTAGATGACATGGTATGAATATTTGATTGATCATCGGCATACAAATCATCATCGCCAAGTTCTTCTAACGATCTGAAATAAATAATATCTTATTTACTAGTCTTATCTATCTAACATGAATAACAATCCTACTTGTCTCCGATTCTCGGAGAAATGTCTTCTCGAGCTTCTGGAATAGTTAATAAAACTGTTTCACTTCCTATGCGAGAATTTCTTGGCACTTCTTCTCCAATATGATTCTAATGTAAAACAATAAGAAGTTAATAAGAGTATTATAAGTAAAGACACAAAATAAAACATCCGTACTTTGCCTGCTAATTGCCAGTCTTTTTTCCAATTGCCTGTATCCAAAGCAGGTTCGTTGACAGGAATAATTTCCGTATCAGAATCAAATGATGTTTGATTAATTGCTACAGAATCAGTTTCAGAATCGGGATCCAATCTTATTTCAGATTCTGATTGATAATTATCCATTGATTCTGTAAAAAACAAAGGAAAAATACAAAATTAAGCATTTATAGTATCAATTGATAATTTTGTTTTATTACCTTGTTCATTTCGTGATGGAGTAACAATAACTTTTCGTATTGAATCATTGCGAGATTTTATCTGAAAATATTTCAATTAGTTTGGTGTAGTACTCGAATAGTGCGTGTTTTACCTCCCAAGTAGACTCTTGTGGTGATTGTTCACTCCAAATGGGATCTGATGGCTGAAATAATTGTTGATGTGGTTTATATGGAGCTGTCTGATTACAATAGAGCACATAATAAAGTTTCAAGTAATAAAGAAACATATGGTACATACTGATACAAAAACAGATGGTAATTCTTGAAATATTTCTTTACTGACACACTAAAACAATGATTAAGTGTCGTTCAGACTGTACGAATAACTAAACACACAAGCTACTTTATCGAAGACAACTTGTGCGAGCTGTTGATCGAAACAGGAACCAGTGATATTTGACTTCGACCATATTAGATTCTACAATGAATAACTGAAAGATTTCGGTCGATTTCAATTTTCACTATTCACTTTTTGAAATTTTGATAAATCTGTTTGTAATACGTATTCGATTTGTTTAATAATTAAACTTCGTAAATCATGTTCATAAGTATCATTTTTTATATTCGCACCTGTAATTAAATGATAATTGTTATCTATTTGAATAGCAAATGGATTACTCAAAAATCTAGTTTTGTTTGATAATAATTTTTGTCACTTAATAAATAACATGTAGATTATTGTATAAACAATCATAAACGATACAGGTATAAAAACGACTTGTAAAAAATACAATAGTTATAAGAAAATAACATAAATAAATGTGAGATGGATGATCATTAAAATACGATCATCGCAGCAATTTGTAACAACTAATATTCAACATTCTACTACGACTAACAGCATCATTTCAGCTATGATGTTTTTCACTATTTATGTACACTGCAATAATTTTTTGTCGAAAGTGTCCTTTCATTCTAGAGGGAATGTTTCTCAGTTTTTATTGTTTAATTTATATTTTTCAACATTTCCAAACAAAATCTTCAAAGAATCATGGGTGTAGCAATAAATATTGTAGATATAAACACATGATTAAAATAATATTTTACTGTTATTTTCCTATCATAGGAAAAGGAAACAGAGGATTTTTTGGCTTTTCTTTTCAAGAAAAATAATCTTTTTTTATCCTTTTACTGTTTTTGTCAAACTTTTGTGATAGAATTGCATATTTACCACTCATTCATACAAAGAGTGATCACCCTCTTTAAATCAGGCACCAAAAACGCTATATTTGTTTTTATTGGACTTTTTAGCATCAGTATAAACAATAAATCTTATATATTCGAGTAATGGGCAGTTATTACGTTAGACTTATATGAAAAATTCGATCTTCTGTGACCTGGATAGTTCACATACGTGGATATTTTGTCACCTTAGCGTTCTGGTTCTTCAAAATGGAATCATAGCTTTTTGCAATGTTTTTAAAAAAAACTGTGGTCAAAATGCTGAGATCTATTTTCTAAGAACTGAAACCAAATGTGTAGATCGCAGCATTTTGACCATAGTTTTTTTTAAAATAGATTTTCCTAGAGTCTGATCAAATCTCAACAGGTAGAAAACAGTTTTTTCTATAATTTAAAACGTCTCTGAACTCTGTACGACTTTTAGTTTCAGAGTTATAGTCAAAACAAAATGAGCAAAGAAAGTAACACTGTGACATCTCTGCCATAGGAGTTACATGGGCAAGCGAAGAAGTGCTCGGCATCTTAGGCGAAACAATTCAATATAATATTCTAGATGAACATAAAAAAGTCTACCGATTCTTATTCTTCGCTCATTGGCTAAACACAGTAAAACTGATCAATAAGGGAGGGTTTCGTACGCTTTTGTTATGTTATTTTCTTCGTTTGGTTAAGGTAACTGTCTGACATATAATTTCTCATAAATCAGTATACCGACCTTGGGATCAATGACATCAGGGCTTTATAATCCGTTTTAATACATATCTATCAATTATCTTCTATGGTCGAAACAAATACACCTCAAAAGAGAAGACGTTTCGAGTCATTTAAGGACATAATTGTTTTGGCGCTTTGATTACTAACAGGTAAAGGTAAGTATGGTGGTGTCCTTGAACTCTACCGTCCTCTACGCCTTATTGTTCGACAATCTCATACGTCGAATAGAGCATACTTCTATAATGTATAAAAATCGTTTTTTAATAATAAAAAAAAGTTTTAGGGTTGGTACGTACGTAGTCTAAACTAAATTTTGTTCTCTAATTGCACTCTCTTAAAAAATATATTGAAAACACGTTTAAAATACAAAATACGGTTAATATAGTCGAAATTATTCTAAAGTCTTTTGGATCGAGGAAAAAATATTCTTTTTTTCCCAAAGGGCAGAAAATCTTGAATTGTTTCAACCTGTATCTACCAGCTACATGCCGGTCTATACGATCAACAGCATATCTTTGATCACTCATCGGAAGAACACAAAGGTATTCCCAAACATTTTTTACACGACTTTACTCTTATCATAACAACATTCTTAAACTCAAGAACTTGTTTATACGATGTTTCTACGGTAGGGTCATGAGACTCGGGAACTTTTTATCGTTGAACGAGTGTTTGCTCTATTTGACCAAATCATCAAATCATCTAGCTCTGATGAATTAGTATCTGACAGGTATATTAATAATGTGGAACTCTCCTATATAATTATCATATTATCTACATAGTAATAAAGTAGGATTAATTACTTAAATATTCATTCAAAAAAACAGAAAGTGTATTTACTTACTTCGAGTTGTTTCGCTCAGAAGTACTCTTGCTCGACCAATTTCTGCTGCTATGTGTTGTTGATGTTCTTTGAGATTTTGTTTAACTGTGAGTTTTTGTTTATCTTTGAATGATGATAAATGCGAATAGAGAATTACATCAAAACGAAACGACAATAAAAATTAAACAAAAAGCATTAAAAAAGTATATTATTTCTGTGAGCAATTTGATCTTTTAGGATCTAATTAGGATTCATAGGCTAATTATACGGCCAGTATTATATTTCAGAAGCATTAATGACGCTGTTAGCAGCGTATGTCTCACCTCCACGTTTTCGTATTATTGTCATAACTATAGTATGATAACCACTTTAGATTCTTTTTTCTGAAATATTGTTATAAATTATCTAAATGTGATATCTACCTGTTCTTTTTATCTGTGAACGTGTATCAATGTTTTCGTTTCGTCCGGCTAAATCATTTTGTAATTTATCAGTTAAGCTACGAATTCGATCAGAAAACTCTCTTAATTCTATTTTAGAATTTTTATCGTGCAACAAACAGGACAATGGTGTTTTAGGGTCTAAAAAGAAAAAAGAAAACTTATCTAAAATGTTAGGAGGTTAAATGCATGTGATCTTCCAAGTAACAATCCTTTGTAAATAGTATTATGATGACCGAATAATGATAATTGTTCTCACCATCAAACTAATAAGAAATATTTAGAACCTTTTTTTTCACACATATCATTAGTGAAGGAGACAGGTTGAGCTTTTTATCATTATCTTGAACTGTGGTTTAAACTTAACATGTCAAAAATTGATGTATTTTTCCACGTCATGATGGAAATATCAAAATAACTACGTACCAGAATTTTCCTTTGAAGTAGGAAACAAAATATCATTACCATTGTCTTCACTATCAGCTAAAAATATATTAAAGCAAGAAATAAAATAGCATACCACGTTGTTGTGCCGTAGCTTTAATTTGATAAGCATTTGTGATTGATGACTCATCTTCATTACCAGCGGTACTAGTCCATGTCAGTTTAACACTTAAAATATCTCCTTGGCCTCGAACTTTCCATGAAGCTAAACGTCCATCTTGATGCAATTCTTGTAGAATAGTTAAAAATGTTTTTGGTATATTATCATCATCAGGTAAAATTTCTGACTTTTCAATTAAACTCGGCATAAACAACACTCATCGAAAAATAGATGTTACATCAATAGATATTATTTGCATGAAGATGTAAATTACATTTTAAAAAATCGTTAAAATTGATATTTATATATATGTAAAATATCTTTTTTTTAATTTAAAAGAGAAGAAAGAGAGAGATGTGCAATTTATCGGTGTGTGTAGGATGATGATACTTGTACAACAAGTGTACATATAGTAATATATATATATATATGCATATGTACAAATAATGAACAGAAAATTTGACCGTTATTGTCGACCGGTGTAGTTGGATGTATTAAAATGCTCATTTCTTTTTTTTTCTCGTACAACGTTGAATAAAAAAATATCATACAAGACGCAAAATAAATAACATCTTCTCTGCTTGAGCCTTTCGAAAGCCAACCTGTATTATTTCGTTTCAAATTATCATAGTGAGTAAAAGTTGTACAAAATTACTCAAAAGAAGAGATAAAGATTGAATAGATTATACAATCTTGAATAAGGATAGCCAACAAGGATAGATATAAAACTTTCTAATTGTCTCTCTCTCACATTCTCACTCTTAAAATAAGAAAAAAAACGAACATGAGTATATATATAGTCAATGAGATTTGAATGACGTGAACACTTGACACGTAATTATATTTAACAAGCATTAGTCCATTATATTTGTGTATTTTATTAGACGTTATCTCTATCAAATACTTGATTTTATCATATAGATACATTTTAAACAAGAGAAAGTACACTTACATATTTCTTTTTCACGCTTGTATAGATCTCGAACAATTTTTGCACTACCACAACGCTTATATTTCTGACGTGTTTGAGCATAGAACCAATCTGATGAGCAACGTTCGAATTCTCTAAAATAGAGTGTACATTACAGCCGCATATTTAGTAAATACACTGTAATTTGGAATTAATTTCTGATTTATAGAAAATCGATTTCGAAAGGCGATTTTCTGACTTTTATAAATTCCCTGTCGATTTTCTGGCTTTCTATAAATTTCTGATTTTCGATTTTCTATAAATTGAATTTTCATTTTATTCAGAAAATCGCCGAAGAATTTCCAAAAATATGAAAGTTCGGTGTCGATTTTCTATAAATAATTCCCATAATTCTTGAAAGTCCACATCGAATTTCTAAAATGTTGGAAAATCGGCTTCGAATTTCAAGAATCTTGGGAATTATTTATAGAAAATACGAGGTCGAAGTTTCTTGTAAATTCGATTTTCTAGAATCTAGAAAACCCTCAGGAAATTTATATATGGACTTTTTGAATATCGCCGAGCATTTTCTATAAATAATTTCCAACATTACAGTGTATATCACCACTATAGGCAAGAAGTATTAAATATAGGATTGCTAAATCAAGAAACATCATTCGAGTTAAAAAGAATACAAAGTTAACATAAGCATGTGTTAGTGGGTTTCATAAAGAAAACAGGGCGTTCCTATCGAGCTTTAAAGAATTCGTGTAGCCTTTTTATACCAAAGTTTGCGTCAATTTTATAGATCATAACATAGCCTATTTCCTGTAAAATCAAATTTTAATTGGAAATCAGTCTTAGTTAGCTGCCGACTGAATGTCGAACTGAACGGAGAGTAGAACGGGAAGAATTAGAGACGAGATGCGCTGTTCTAACTCACAGTTTAGATCTAATGTTATCTTACACAAAGATCAAAAACGTACTTGATTTTTTCACATAATTTGCAGGTCCATGCACCTTTCTTTTTATTCAATATTGAACAATTGTGACATACGAACAAGTTACATACTGCACAAGTCTCTTTTGGATTAAGTAATATTCTGAAATATCTGTAACATCGAATACATCGTTCATTATTAAAAGATTTTGGTTCCGCCAAATACTTTGTACGTTCAGCTTCTCGTGTGATATATTTTTGTATATCACTTCAATAATATGAAAAACAAATAAAACTGTCAGGTCTGAATTGCTTTTATATAAATAATACCTACGATATTCGTCGACTTTCTTGTTGACGTAATTCAAAATCACGTTGAATGACGGCCAATATTCGTTTACATTCGTCATCATCTAACATCGAAACATCAGATGTATAGGATTTGTAAGCTTCTAGTTCGTGCTCGTCATCTGAATCGAGAATTAGAAACGTCTTTATCAGAATAAAATCTTTATCACATTGATGTTCCAAGTTCAAACTGATACCAAGTTTAGTTCTTTTATATGGCAAAACTATAGACGGAACAGTTTCGGTTCGAATTGAACTTATGAGGGCCTCTTCAATCGTCGTAGTCTAATTAATTATTATATTTCTAGTAGCGTAATATTTGCCGGTCTGTAAGTAGTAATCTGTAAAAAAACATTAACTCCCACCATTTTGGAGTATAAAGTTTCACTTTTCTTATTGCTTCGGAATATTCTCTTAAAAAACGGATTTCAAACTATTTTGATAATTGTTTTACTAAACTAATGTATCTTGTGTCCATTAAACACTTTCCTAGGGTTCACGAGAATGAAGCCGAGCAGAACTTCTTTGGGTTTAGTAAATATGAGATGGGTAAATAAACTTTATCGATACATTGATGGATGTTTGAAAAAAATAAATTAATAAATTAAGTATCAGATTAACTCTATTATACTCATTCCGTTGTTGAATGTAGTAGATTTTAACTCCTTAGACTTCAAACGGACGTGATAAAAAAATTTTCAACTCCAAAGTCAAGTCCGTCAACAGAATTCATGTCCGGGCTTGAACCGTACTAAAAAATATAAAATCTAGATCAATGTTTCTAGATATAGAAATAAGCTAAAATATTTACTTAAATCGCTACAATCTCAGCTTCAAGCCCGGACATGAATTTGCCCACCTCTGAATCTTACAAATATTCGAGAAATTTTTAGGTAATTGAGTAGCTTTTGGGTACTTGTCCAAGTATCCTGGTATAGTATAGTTTGGTATCTGACTACCGAAGAGGATACTCTGACGACATATTTTTACATAATCAAGGCACCTTTTAATTATTTCTTTTTAAATAGGCTCTTTGCCGGTGCCCACTATGGTACTTTTTGTGTAGCAGGCATCTCGACCTTATACATGGCAAGAGAGTCGTCTCATTAACGAACAACATCTTATTATTTTCCAAAAATAAATATTAGTACATCGCGCAAAACAAAACGTGTACTGGGTAGTTTACTGAAACTTTTATAACAAACAGTTCAGTTTCGATATTTTCTGATTGATACTCACCAAAATCCGATGTTATCATTTCAATTTTTGTCAGCGTTCTGAAATGATGACTATTGCGATATGCTTTCGTTAATACATTTTTTTTCTTTCTTTCTAGAAAAAAAACAACCAATATATTTTTTAATTTACTCTCTGTCAGCAATTAGGTCATTAGAGTCATTTTCTGACCATGACTAAAATAACATTAAACGAAGAAACGAAAAATCTATATTTATCATCCACAACTTCACGGTAGTATTGTAGCCCTTTTTCACAATTTTTCTCTTATACAGCGTAACTAGATCAGATTGTACACACAAGTATTATGCTCTTCAAACAATATTTTATTAGTAAATATATAAATAAGACCGTTTACTAGAGTACTTACGGATTTTCTTTTCTTTTTTTTAATGATACTCAATCTAACGTTGAAAAAAACATGTTTTTTTTTTCTATGATGCTACGGGTCGTGATGTTGATTTTCATAAATTTTCTTTCTCTCTTTTTCTTATTCATAAAAAATATATCATTAAGACAGAGAGAAAATTGCAAATGATTTTTTTCCATATTCCGTGTTATTGATTCAGAGTCAAACAAATATACTGATCAGTTTGAAAAGAGATGTCATTTGCATACAAAGGTGTTTACCTTTTTTATCTTTTAAACAACTAGTCTTACCATAACTAATATTCTGATGTCTGTGTAATAGTATAATTGCAGTATAATTGTATAGTAATTCGAAATATTGAATGTAATTGTTATTAAAGGATAAATGATGAAAACTTAACTTTATTTGTTGCACATCTTAATTATTCATTTGTTTTTACCATCAGATTGCGATTATTAAGAGTTAAATAGGTAGATAAGATAATGATTTAACATTTTAAGGAACAGAATAACGCAAAATTTTGAAATATAGGAAAAACATGACCTCGATTTTCTCCTAAACGCTGCGAACATTTTTCGAAATTTTTTAAGGATAAGATCTACTTAATAAGATCGATAACTTTGCCCATACAACTGTCCTCGACACTTTCCATTTTTCACCCTCAGTTTTCCAGAAATCCTCTTAGAAAACTGCGGTACGGAAATACAAAGAAGCCTCAGAAAACGTTGAAATACATTGAATTCTTCATGCTGAACAGGAATATAGAGTTATAATAGCTCAATTTTCTTTTCATGAGGTAAGGTTTTAACGGATTTTCTGAAAAACTGAGGGTGAAAAATGTAAAGTGTCGAGGATAGTTGTACTGGCAAAGTTATAGATCCTATTAAGTAGATCCTATTCTAAAAAAATATCGAAAAATTTTCGCAGCGTTTAGGAGAAAATCGAGCTCAAACTTCAGGAATTTTTCAAGTAAATTGAGTACCACTCGAATGTAAAGTTAGATCGAGACCGACTTTCTTAACCATTAGAATCAACTCGCCAAGAGCTACAATTTGAGGTATAATTATGCAATGTTTCGTTCATTTTCGCCGACTTCGGTTTCACCCTCACAAAAAACTTGAGTTGTCTAGAAAACCACTTTTCACACGTTTTTTCAAAAAGCGTAAGCGAGAACTTTAGGTTATTTTTGATGCTCTACACGATGGGCAAAGTGAAATTTTTGCGGCTAATACTAAATGTAATAGTGAGCGGACCTGCGCGGAGGGGCCCTTGGAAGAGTTCAGTTTTAAAATCTCATCAGTTTCATACGCTCTCTAGTGATATCTAAAATACTCATATTATGTCAGTATTTTAGATATTATAACTTACGTTTTTATATTATATTATACATTATTTTAACGTTGTATATTATACAACGTCAAAAAATGAATGATGATATAAAATCTATTCATCTACTAGCAGACAACGACATCTATCATATAATTTAAGCGAAAATCTGTATTATTTGTTTAAAAACTCTGAGTGGTACTTCTCTAGTTTCTGTACGTTTGGAGATCGTATAATAGTCTCATACAGTATATAAAAATAGGTCGTAGTCGTCAAGCAATTTTAAATTCTCTTCATATAAAAAAATTTCTGGTAATATTTCATCATTTTTATTCAAATATTAATGATAAGCAAAGGTACGCACTGATATCTTATTATATCAGTGTTTTTAAAGTATATAGTTTAACGACAAACTCAGCAATACACAGTTTGTTGGTCTTCATAGATTTTATTCAGACCCGAAAGATAGACATCATTGTTCGTCGATTACTAGATTCGATCTCCTTAACTTATGTTTGATTCACCAGGTGATATGTCATCTAAACAAAACATTCACATATCAATGAATACTATCGTGTGAACCTATTTATCCAAAATAGTAGATTGTAGCGATTTAAGTAAATATTTTAGCTTATTTCTATATCTAGAAACATTGATCTAGATTTTATATTTTTTAGTACGGTTCAGATGCATGTTGATTATTATATTTTCGTCGAGCTTTTTCTTTTTCGAAACATTGTGAAATTCTAGTTTAGAAAACAAAAAACAATGGTTATATAAAAAAAAATTTTAAGACAGATAATAAGGAAATAATAAAAGAAATTAAGAAAAAACAAAATAATTTTGAAAAAACGTAACTATATATATAAGATAATCATTCTCATAAGATAGTGGCCTGAGTTTTTTTGTTTGTACGATTTTCGCGAACAAAGTTATACACTAAAAGTCAAAATTAAGTAAGAAAAAGAAAACAGATAATGTGGATTATTTCATTTATACAAAGTTTTTGTTTCATCCGAAAAAAACATCATGGCAAAAGTTTTCAATTTTAACAACACACAAAAATGAACAAAGAAGGCGGTAAGTTTCTCTACTATCACATATTCTATTAGGAATAGATCTGGCACACACCGGACAAAAAAGAAATCAAAAGAAGTGGAATGGTTATTCTTCATTTCTTGCAATATAAAATTTGATCTTCTCAAGAAAAAAAGATCTACGAGTATTATAACGTTAACATCAAAACTGCCAATGATTATCAGTTTAATTTCAAACTAAGATTTTTTCGTATCTATGTAAAAAATAATACATTATCGGTAAAATGGCAATCACAGTTAAAGAATTTTGGCTAATAGATGGAGAGACTATACACAATTTTATCAAAGTAGAATTATATGGAATGTATCAGAAGAATTCTTTTCGAAATAGAAAAAATGAGCACCATGGTGAAAATGTATATCAATAGAGCACCAAACCCAGTTATCAAAAATGGTCTATAGTTTAACGAAAAAAATGATCTAATTCGATGATGAAGTAGCTGTTGGTGTTGAATCAATATGTAAATAATTATTAGAATATTCATCTACTGACGAATCTTCTTCACTTTCAATACTCTCATCAGAAGACGCTTCTGAATTATTATTAATATTGTTACTTTGATTCAATGTATTGTCATCTGTACTCTTTCTCATCGATGAATAAGCAGCTTGCATTAATGTTAAACTATTATCATTACCGGAAATATGTTTCTTCATATGTCTATAATAAAAGAAAAATAACACTACTAGTTTCGAAAAACATTAGTATATACAGACCTATCAAGATTTGTTTGTTGTCCAAAACATTTGTCACAAAAAGTACAACGAAATGGTCGTTCTCGTTTATGAATGTTTCTAATGTGACGTTGTAAATTAGAGGATATGGAAAATGATCGATCGCAATATCGACAACGATAGGGCTGCTCGCCTAAAAAAGAAATAACGAACGAAATTGTAGAGAGCAGTGGGTCGATTAAAAATGTAGTATCAGTAGGAACAGTACAGAGAAGATATAAATGGTTAAAATTCATAATTTATAGAGACTAATCTATTACCTGTATGAGTTCTTAGATGTCGAGTTAAATTGGCTGATCTTGGAAACGCTTTTGCACAGTATGAGCAAGAATATCGATCACGATTTCGCGATGTTGAGCTGCTGCTTGTATGATGGTGGTGTTTATGAGTTAATGGTGGTGTCGATGGTGGACTGGACGTAGAGGGAATAGGTGGACGATGTGTATCTGATGTTGCTATTCGATTCTCCGACATATCTTTTAATGGAATGTTACATACAGTAGCTTTTATCTCATCATCTATCGATGCCAGTTTGTCATTGGCTCCTCGTACTGCCGACGTGGATATTGAGTGTCGTGATAATTTTGTAATTTGTTTTGTTTTAGAAAAAGTTGAGTCATCACCACCGAATACGTGTGTTATTCTTTGTGTACATTCTTCCGTTCGTTTAAGTGAATAATCGAGAGGCTCATTATTGTTACAACTGGTTGTTTCTGAAATGAGTGATGGTGACGAATTATCACTACCACTTGAACAATGACGTTGTCGTTTTGAATTAGTAACAACACATTTTGATAAATCGATAGGTTCGCTTGTTATAGTTGTTGATAATAGATTTCCTTTATTGTTTCGTTTTACAGATGTTGAACACGCTGATGAGGAGGATACAGGTGATTTAGATGATACTGAACTACTATTACAATTGGAAGATGAAGAATCTCTGTCTCGGTTATTTAACGCTACTTGAGCCATTGTATTTATTGTAAACTGTGTTGGCATACAAGGTAAAGTTACAGGAATTAATGATGGTGTGGACGCTGATGATTGTGAATGAGTTTTTAATGTTTTCTCAGTGAATGTTGGAGGTAAAAATGGAAAATAGGAGAAACCATTTTCTAACGACGGCCATACATTTCCATTCAAGTTAACTGTTGGTTTTGTTGTAGCTGAAGACACCGTAAGCGTTGTGGATGTTGTACTTGATGAGGACAATTTTTGAGATGAAGCTGTTGCTGCTAAATTTGTTTCTTTGCAAGAACTCCTAAACAATCAACGTATGCTTCTCAATATGGATTTTAAGATGACAAACGATTAAACTTACCGATGTTTATTCAAAGCGACATGACTCTGGAACGACTGTCCACACCCTTTACATTCGATTTGTGTACGTGCATTTGCATGTGAACGTTTATGACGGCATAGATTTGAAAACTGAGTGTAACTCTTTGGACAATACTAGAAGAAATTGAAAATTCTGAATCAATGAAATGCACTAGGATAGGATGCACTGATTTGCTATTTATGGATAGATTCCTATGAAACTAAATAGAGCTAATTTGTCTATCTAGCTTACTTCGCATTTCCACGGTTTGACACTTGAATGGATATTTCGATGTTGTTTTAAACCACTGGACGTTTGAAAACTTTTCCCACAATCGTTGCATGAATATAGACGATTTTCACATTCACTTCCACTTGAATTTGAAACATGATTTTCATTTCCGTTCTAAAGAAAGATGAGATAGACGAACGAGATTATTATATTTCATAATATACAATTATTCTATACCTGATGATGAGTAGAATTTTCACCATTCATTGATTCTATACTTTCATTGTCCTGTTGAAATACTCTAGAAAACATAACTCAAAGTTAGCAAAAATATGGACGTGTACAGTATTATACATTGCTCCATTTATGTGACACAAAATTCAACATGTTTTTCAAACACCTTCGAAATTGAAAACTCATAAAAATGAGAGCAGAGCTTTTTCACATTTAAACTAATTTTCTAATTTAAAACGCACACTAACACACATAAAGCAAAAAAATGTCTTTACTTGTATTTAACATCAGAGTAGTATTTGTATTACTTTGTTTCTAGAAGATATTAAATGATAATAACATAGATCTTGTTTAATTTTTAGTATACTCCATGCTAACAAATTATTGACAAAAAAATTACTGATGAATGAAAGTTAAATTCTTTTATAGAAACTGTTTCACAATTATTACCATTGCTCCGTGTCGTCATTATACCGTTCATATTGATCATACTATTACTCAAACAGTTCAATCACAGAGAGGTAAAGAATATTCGGGCAAAGTAATTAGTCAATGAAAAAATGAGCATATTCCAGAAGAATATTTATAAATTCCTTATTTGTCCATTTTCATTGTTCAAATGCGTTTAAAATGTAGAACAAATTTGATCATTGTGCTCTAGAATTAAGAATGTGTTCAAACGGGTTTTAAACTACTGATGTTTTTAAAGAATCTAGCAATAAAAATTTCAGCTTATTCTTCGGTTTATAAGGTCATTATGTACTTCCAGTTCACCTTCAATATCATTAATGGAAACATAGGGCAATATTTAAGATTTTTATTGTAATTATCCTCAGTTTCGAGTTTGATAGTCGCTTAAACGTATTTATTTTATAGATAACTTTTATTTGCGTTTATTTTTACGAAAACTTGTGTTGAAACACATACGCGTATGTATGAAGAAAAAAGAAATTTTCTCAAGTCACCTTTAAACTAAGTTTGAAAATATTATGTATTCATTTTGTTGTCTACAAAAGTTGATTAAAAATAAACGTGTTCAAAACTATACATAAAGAGCGACATTAACTCACACTTAGACTGATATTTTGTGTTTATGAAAGTTTTTATGAGGTCTTTCTAATTTAAATGTCTGATGTCACTTATATGCATTAGAAAATAGCAATGACCCCAACAATACGGAAAAAGCAGAACAAACTCGTTAAAAACTTTAGTTATGTTTCACTCTGTTTTACCGATAGTTGCAATATAAAACTGGTTTAACTGGAGTGTTCCCTGAAAACACAAGTGACTTCGCATACGATTAGACTTCAGCTGATTTAAGATTGTAAGTATTTCCGTTCTTTCTCAAAAAAGAAAAATGTGCGTAAAATTCACGACAAATGCGATTAAATTACTTTGAGTTAGTCTACATTTATTCTAAACTTGAAATCGGAAACCCGTTTAAGTAGCATGATTTTTTCTGTTTCCGGTGGAGTGGATAGTTTAACATTCGAACATTAAATATAAGTCTTATTCTTTCCTCAGTATGGTTTGTCTTTTGACTTTTATTTCTTATTCAAAATTTTAAAAAAAGTATAGAAAAAGAGATTTTTCTCTTCCGTTAAAAAAATTGTTTTTGTTTCTTTTCTTTTTTTATCATAGCCCTATCATTTACAAGAAACTATCGCATTTAAATATAGAAATACAGAGACAACATATATCTAAATTAAAGTTTGACTGATTAATAATAAATTATTAGTGAGGTTCATTTCAAGACATCGCTATACTAGGAAAAGAAAAAAAAGATTTTTTCATAAACAATCAGTGCGTGCGTGAAAAAATAGTAAATTATGCAATTTACAAATATATTCAAAAAAAAAAAAGATACTCTGCTAGAGTCTATTTTCTTATGCCATAAGGTCTGATAGAAAGAAGAAATTTCATCATCATCACCATAATAATAATAAAAATAACATTTTTGAATTATACTAACATAGAGTATACACATAAAAGAAATATAATTAACAGTTTGTCTTTTAAATTCTTTATTGTCTCCTTTAGGCAAAATTTTGCTGTTAATTTCTTTAATGAGGGGGAAAAAAAGTGACCAGTAAAAAAATAAGAATAAATAACAATCTCAGAGATTGTTTATGTCACATATTTAATTCAGAGAGAGAGGAAATGAACACATTTATTATTAACCTACGGCGTTCTCTCAGCTTGAATAACATGATTTAAATCATTATACAATTCTCTGTCAAACGATAACCCTAATAACAGCTTTCTTTTTCAACAAATAAATATGAGCGTGATCAATAGATTCTAGAGAAAATTGATATACTTTGATATCACTTAATCAGAAAAGAAAAAAGACGTGAAAATATAGATTTGATAAAACGACAAATGAGTTACAAGTCTGATTTGAACACAATCGAATAAACAGGCAATGAGAAACAATGAAAATAAATTATTGAACTATGGATAAATAATATTATCAAAACTAACTGAGATTAACTTTCGAAAAACAGTAAGATGTATGATGTGTGCCGTTAAATCGATGCTAAAACTACGTATTCTTCATCATTTAGATAATTTAAACTTTCTATCAGATTTATCTATTATTATTGACTAATATATAGATCTTAATGATTATTGCAGAAAATAAAGGCTATCTGTGGTCTTATCTTTTAAAAAACATGACTTTCTTTTACTTTTATCTCACGAGCAACTGACTGTTAAAACGTCAATTTTTTTAGATGTTTTTATCATACCCATTATTTTTCTGATAAATGTGCTCCATATTGAGCATTACATTTGTTCCACTTTGTTGATCATTAGTTGTAAAATTTTCGTCCAATGATCCATTTTCATTTTCATTGACATCAATCGTTTGTTCAACTGACGAATATGAAAAAGAGAGAGAGAAAAAAAAGACGACACATAATATTCAATTATATCTATATATCAATGGAAGCGTGTATCATACATGTATGTGGGGATATGCACATACCATTATCATTTATTCCTTCTCTTTCGCTTATCTCGTTATCGACATCTTGTTTATGTTCTTCTTCATTATTCTCTTCATCGTGAGTTTTTGTCCTTGAAGTGTTTGAACATCTCATTATTTTCTTGTTATTTGTTGTTGTGGTCAGATCATTTCGTCGTTTACGATCACTTTCAACATGTCGTGTTAAAATTGTCTGTTTTCCATCAATTGTTTTTGGTAGTAATAATTTTGTCAAGGATTTACTTGTATAATCATTTTCATCATTATCAGAATTGAGACGATTTATTAATGGAGAAGACAATGTTGGTGTCGATCTTGCTTGAATAGTGATGGGTGATGTTATTGTCGGTTCTAAATGAAAAGACAGATACCAATTAATGATTTGTACAATAAATTTCTTAACACTTTTACGATTTTTTTTCTCTATCATTGTACTTAATACAAGACATCAAAAAGTATTTATCTTGTCTGACGATAAACGAATGAACATGCTTCTATTGATTGACTATAAAATTTAAAATACATTAGAAAACACGAAAACGACGACCTCATTAACTTTTCTATTGTCCAAAACGTGAGTCAACCAATATATATGAGTCTGTATGCATGTCCATTTCGATATCCATAGAACACATACAAACGATCTGTAAAGTGTTTTTCTTCTCAAAAAGGATCCATTTTATTAAAATGAAAGGTCGATTATCTGTAATGAGAATTTTTAAAAAAAAAATTGTTGCTGTCTTGTTAAAAACACAACGATCGTCTCTCTATTCATATTTTAAATAAAGTGACAATTGAACATGTTGATCTTTTTGCGCATGGTGCCGTGTCGTTCATAATTAAATTTTTCTTTTTTCTTCCCATTTGGTGCATATAAGCGTCTGATGCCAAGATATGAACGATAGACAACGAATGATAAATTTAAGTGAAAACTGCGCGGTATGTTTGAGAGACAGAAAGATACTCAAAAAAATTACCCACATTTAGAGTGAGACAGAGATAGAAAGAGCGGTATGATTGATTCACAAGCAGGATAAAAAGTGAGTGTCATAATCAAATCGTGCTCATTCAATACAAATGTAAAACACAATGATTTAAAATCTCCACACGAAATATATTTTACTGAATTCAGTATGATATGTCGAAGTGTGAGATTACTTTATGTTGCCATTCAGTTAAAATATCTAATAATTAGACTAACCAATTAAGGATTGATCCGTTCCTTAGAGTTCTTAAAAAAAAAAACACGATTTGAATTATAAATAAAATTTTGTCAAGCAATAAATTCGTTCTAGTCGTTTCTTGGAACAATGGTTTTTTTTTTATTCAAAATAGTCTAATACAAATGGAAAAAATTAATTTCTTCACTACTATTGTTGTTCAACTTACTTTTCATTGATTTTCTTTGAAAATGAACATTTAATTTAATATTGATTTATGATAAAAAATTGAGTCTATGCGATGTGTGTAGACGCGTATAGGTGTGTTTTTTGTTATCTTTTATCTCATACTGACTATATATATATATATATGTGTATGTGTGTGTGTCACTCTTATTTCATTGTCCTCGTCGTATATTCCTGCGAATGCCAATAAGAGAGATAAAGAGAAACGTATGCATGCAATTCGACAACAAAATCATTTGGTATATCATTATAACCTCTCGTGCCTTCATATTTTCTTTTCCTTCTCTTCTTATTCTATGAAGAGAAAAATGACACGAAAATATGTTTCTACATTCTCCTATCTAAAAAAAAAGTTTTGCTTTTATTTATGCGTTGACTTTAAATATCGATTTGTGTATAGTGTATGTTCTTTTTCTTCATCTCTCTTTGTTTCATTTTTCGTTTCTGACGATATTGTTTTCATTTTATGAGAATAATGTGTCACATATCATTCAAGAATGAGAAATCTGAAAAAATGTGTAGGTTCTTTTCCATTCTTACGATGATAATCTTTTACAAGTTCAATTCACCTGTACAACAGAACGAAAATTTCAACTATATACATATTATTATATATATATGTGTAGACGAAAGAAAAAAAAGAAGCTTCCGATTCATTTCGACCAATGATATGTCAGTTACTTTTTTCTCTCTCTGTCTTTCATCAGCATGAAATAAATATTGCCTATCGTAGACTCAATTATCTACTCTCTTTTCTGAGAAAAATCGCTGCAAGGGTTTGTTCACATAGACATTTTTGTTCGATCATCATCATAATCAGCATGCTGTTTGTCACTTTATACATATCTGAGTTGAGTAGTTACTATATTTTAAAACATGAAAGAGAGAAGAAGAAAAAAAACGAATACGCATTTCCACTATAAACAAGACGAAAATTTCGTCTATAATTATATGTTAGAATATGATTCTCTCTGTTGAAATTGATTGTCTAAGTTATAATTTTAAACTTTAGGATTTTTCTCTTCAGTTTTATAGCTATGCTCTTATCATCATTACATAGAGTAATTTATGACCACTTGCACACTTTTAAGAATTAAAGATTTATCGATAAATATTTGTTTACTGATTGATTTTTTTTTGTTGTTTCCTAAATTTCCAAACACTCGCATTTTTGTTTATCAATCTTATCTGAAGATAATCAAGAGACAATAACTATTCACCATATATAGGAAAAAATAGAGATGATAAAAATTGATTCACGAGAAAGTTATGTGGACAGTTTTTTCGAGGAAGAAATATCAGTAGTAACCTTGTATTCAGCAAAATAGCTTAATTGAAGTTTTGAATGATAAAAGGGCGATACACACAACATTCAGTGATGATTTGGACTTACAAAAAGATCGATTGTATTTAGTTTTTCGAGGTATACATTAGACCTTGGTATAAAATTCAAACTTTTAGTCTATAGTCCAGTTCAAGTATACAAACTTTTACCGGATCAGTCTAGTTCATTGACTTCGTGGACTGCACGATGAAATATTTCCATCTTAAAAACTGGAAAAAAAAATATTAGCACTATATTTTTCTATAGTATATGAAAAAAATAAAGCAAAAATCGAGGGTATCAGGACTGGGCGAGTCCATGGAGTACCGAGTCCATCTCGAGTCCGATAAATTTTCAAACATTTTTAACTGTCGTTATTTATGTTTCTTTTCTCCTACAACACACCAATCTTATTATAACAGAAAAAGTTACATAAGTAAACTTCTGTTACATATCCCATTACTGATATTGAAAATGTTTCTGTTAATTTATGTAAAAACTTGAATCCATCGGATCCGAAACACAAAAACTCAAGTTCGAGCCTGAGTTTTTCGAAAAAATCTTCAGTCCGGACTCAGACTCGCCCAGCCTGGAAGTGAATGATCGTAGTTGCACACTAGTACGTTGCAAGCTCAGTCCATACGCAGCTCTAGCATATATCTACTTGTTTAAGTAAGTACAGAGGCTTCAAGTCACCTGTGTAATGAACGAACGATGTTCCTACCTTGTAGTTGATATACAATTTTATGAAGACAAATGTTACTATACTGAAAATTAGCTTTATATGAGCTCAAAAAGATATGATAAAACGTTTTTTTTAGTTTTTCTTCTTTATTCTACTAAAGTATACACATGTAAGAAAGCTGGCACTTTTACTTGATGTTTTTTATGATCATCGTTTATGTTTAAAAAAAAAAACCGTCGAACATTGTAATCCTCTACTAAGTCAACAAAAAACGAACGCGAAGATAATATTCTCTCTTTATTCTAACGTGGATAGGAGGATAAATATGTATATCTCAACGATAAGTGTACATCCATAGAATTTCGAAGTAAAAACGACATCATCAATATCATCTTTATTCCCATCTAACGTTTTTTTTATTTTGTCAATATTTGTTCATTCTCATCATCTCGCTTCACACAAATCGCTCGTTCGATATCGACAAGAAAATAAAATGAAAATAAAGAGATCTATCTCTAATATATTTAGTGGAGTGTATTAAGTGCCGTATTATGTAAAAGAAAATATATTCAGGGTTACATAGAGACGGAGAGATATAAATTCTATCAGTCTAATCAAAGGTAGACGACACGAACAAATCTTTTGTTAGAAAAAGAAAAAAAAATTAAAATATAATTGATCTCGCATAAATTTACAAAAAATGTTTTTTATGAGAAGAATCATATTTCCACTTTAGCTTTGTCTCTTATAGTTTTTAATTTGAATACAATAGACTAGATGTAGAAAATTTTATCTCATCGTTACTATGTTTATTTATGATCAACATGATTGGTTTTGTTTGAAAATGACAATAGAGATAAATGTGAACATCTTTTCGATCGTGTTTTTGTCTGCAAATAAAGATATGTTTACAAGAAATATTTACTTTCTTTCAACAAAAAAAAAGACAAATACTACACTATCGAGTAAATTTGTCGATAATAAAGAAATTTTAAGTATCAAGTCAATTTCTGCAGAACGATTAGTAGGCTCTAGTTCATTCAAGTTTCTGTTATTAAAACCATAACTATAAATTACATGATTTTTTAACTTTAGTTTCTACTCTAATCTATTTATCTACCTTTCTTCTTTTTATTGTGAATAAGAGAGAGAGAGAGAGAGAGACTAGTTATCTTCGTTCTGGAATTTTCAATTATTTTCTCTCTTTCACTCTATTTATCATAACTATCTCTATTACGAGGGTAAAGGGCATAGCACTCTCTCTGTATATATATTTCATCTCAATCCCATCTCGTTGACGAAACATGAATAGGGGTGAAATCGATCCAATTCAATGGCTTCGCTCATCTCGCAGAACAATAAATATAATTTCACGGAAGATGAATATAGTCACAGACACACATACACAAGCCCTGAAGCTCTTCACTTTAGTTCTGAAATAAAAATAACAATGAATACCTTTTCTTGATTTAAATTCACCATTTTTCATTCAACAGAAAAGAAAACTTAGTAATGTCGTACACAAACGGACTACACGAATTTCTTGTTAATTATGGTGACAGATTTAAATGAGGAATGTAGCGTCTTCTTTTTCTTCTATCATGTGAAATGGCGTCAGCAGTAACATAGTTTCATTAAATCGACATCACACAGCGTGAGAAGATTGTCAGTTTGAACACCACTCAAATAGTAGTATCTCATATTTTAATTATTTGCCGTTTTGGCACTCTTATAGAATACCTCTACAGATAACAATAGATATGTATGAACATTCAGGTATAAGAAGAAGTGCTAAAATGGTGGATAAAAAGGAATTCACTATACCTGAAGTTCATCGAACATTTTATGATACTCAAGAAGAAGAAAAACATGTTCATATAGGATATTAACACTTCTGGTTTTATATGCTAATGATATATAAACGAAAAGTGTGAAATCGCATAAGAAAATATTTTTAAGAATGACACAAAAAAAAATAGTGTGTAATAAATAAATCTGTTTTCAACTGTTTCATGTTGTGTTGTTCTTAAGCGTGAAAATTTCCATACGATATTTCAAAAAAATTCAAAAAGAAAAACGCAATCGAAAGATGATGAAAAGATTTTCAAAATTAGATGAAAATTATTTAACAGCATTGTTTACAATAGAAAGAAAGTTGGCTTTATCCAGTAAAAATATCATTTTCTTATAATTTAACTGTCAAAATAAGTTTTAATCTTTTGTATAAATTGAAATCATGAAGCATGGAAATAGTCTCAGACATGATTAGTGTTTCAACTTGGCAACAATGAAAAAGAAAATATCTAATTTTCGCTTTTGCTAAGTAAAGATTATGAAATACAAGCACAAGTCCAAGGAAATCACTCAAATTTACAAATAAACTATTCCTTATTTTCTGAATAAAGTATTTGTTGCTTAGTTATTATGTCGCTAAAAACAAAGTGGTCGTATAATTTGTACTAATAGAATGACATATGTTTGTTTTCCATCTTGACTCTAGGATTAGTCAAATGACATATCTTTTATACACACACATAAACAACGTGTTATCATACAATGTTTACTTCCTGTCTCTATTAACACTTTGTTTAATAACTCATCACACAATGGATCAAACGATACTCACTATTGATTGGTACTCGTTTTGCTGCTTTTGGTTTAAGCCTCATTTTGGATGGTATTTAATTTCTCGATGATGCTGCTGCTGATAGTATCGTCGTTTTGTTGAAATGACGATCATAGTTTACTTTTTGACAACATTTTTTTTTTCTCCTGTTTTTCAATGTTGTTTTTTTTTCTTCTCCTTTGATCCACTCTTCGTTTCTAGTCAAATATACTTTTTAGAGACAATCATATTCCCTTCGCAGATTGAATAGAGAGTGAAAAAAAATGAAGAATAAAAAAAAAGATGATCATGGTGTACGTTTTTTTTTTGTAAGTGTTTAACTTGTCATTCTTCTGATTAAAGTTTTTCTCTCTTTCTTTTTTTTTTTATTTGTTTAGATACTGATTTCATTTGCTCCCGATCAATTTCGATGACACACAGACGATTTCATCCTTTCTTCTTCAGGTGCACTCTCTGTATGTCGTGTAAAAACGAAAATCTCAGGAATATGATGTGAAATGATGATGATGATGATGATTGTCGTCATCGTCTTCAGTTGAATGGAATGGAATCGCACATACACACACACACACACACATATTATACACCTGAAAAGAAGAAGAAGAGAAAAATACTTTTGAGGTTGTTATTGATGGAAGAAGCACTTAAAAAATTTTTCTTTTTTCGTTCGTTTCTATAAATGAATCAATCGAAATGAAAAGAATTTGATTAAATTCACTTCATCACTATTCAATGTTTGTACATGCTACCAGTGGCAATGGTACCTGTGATACAAAATATCTTGATGATAGTTCGATGGCAGAGAGAAGAAATAAAAAAAAAAAGAAAATTTAGTTATATATAGCTGTATATATATGCGACAATGTTTTTATAAAGTTCGTTCTCTCTCCATTCTATGTCATGAGAAAGATTATTAAAGAAAGAAAGAAATATGGTGGAGGACAATAAATTTGTGATCTGATGTTGGTTCTTCTTCGAAGAGAAAAGAAAAAGCATATGAATACATTAAAGAGGGCTATTGCTGGATTTCGCTTTATGTATGTGTGTGAGTATAAACTACAATTCGCGATGCTGTCTAACAAAACAAAAAAAAACCGAGCGAAATATATGTATTTGTGTTTCTTAATTCTTAACATTAACAAAAGATGACAAGTATTTGAATATAATTTAAGATTCATAGTGTATGGCACTACCTGTAAATAATCGTTCTGCTTTTTTCTTTTTACACTAATCAATAAAGACATGTCGACTGTATACATTGATTTTAAACTGAAATTTCTCAGCTCGCCTGTGTAAAAAAAATTGTCTTTTTGATAATTGAGAATAAATTTGAACTAAAATAGGTTCAATAAGTTACTATCTCTTATCTAGGACTTAAACAAGATCTGTATATGACTCTTAGTTTTTCGAATTTCTCTTAGCATTTTATAATAAGACTATACTTTAGTGTAATTTTCTTCTAAAATTTATAATGATTAAATTTGTTTTTGACTATGAAACTCTGCATGTCCATTACGGTATGACATGCATTATAGATGTAATGAGTTCATTCCTTTATTGGCTAGTTTAAAAGCTTAAAACTACTAGTATTTTAAAGTTTAGCAACTGATCTTTCAATTTTTTTAATCTAATTCATCGAATAAATTGAACAAAACAGTGAAAACTTCTTCGAATTATCATTTATAAAAATGGTGTTGCGATAGCTGTCTAGGCCAAGAAATATCCAATGTAGGAAGCAATTCAGATATTGAATATGCTGTATACTTTAACATTATAGTATACAATGTCACCCGATAATTAAAATTCTATATCTTTAATCACGATGTTCCTCTTCCATCAATTTTCATTCATATAGCATCAAACGAATATTGTGTCAAAAGAAAACAATATTCAGATTCTACAATATATAAGATAAAGAGAAAATGAGTAGGCCAGTAGAGCCCAGTGACTGATATAGAGCAAACAACTATTCATTCATCTATAGCATCAATTTTGCTTTGAACTTGTACATTCTAAGACAACAAATCTATATACCTGATACGTGATGTTTAGAATCAGCCGAGCAATTAATAACACAAAAGGGAAGCAATTTAATGATTATTCTCACGTATTTTCCATTCATTCTACATTGTATTTTGTCAATGTCTCTCTTTTATAGTAATATTTGCATCGTTGAATACATATATTATCTATATTTTGATCGCTCGATCATCAGCACCTTTTTGTTTAACAAAATAACATTGAATTGCAGGCAGACAAGTGCTTAAGATAAGCCAAATGGAAATGTTTTTCATATACGTCACAAAACTCAAAAAAAGCCATTCGAATACAAAACTCATTGCCTTTCCCTATTTACTTTAGTAGCGTATGGGTTCAATAAGTTTGAGTATATAGTTTCATTTGGATAGTGACGGTGCTGTCGTAAAGTGAAAGGCTTATGTGGATTCCTCACCCGGGACATAGATATCGATTTCGAAACAGTGGTTAATACACTCGAACAAAATCCATACAAATAATATAGCTCCATTTCGCTTTTGTGAAAACTTCCAAGGACACGTCCGTTCTCCGAAAGAGATGGAAGTTTGAAGTTTATTTTTATAGAGAGAATCCTAGGGGAAAATAGACCTCGGAAAGTGTTGAGGTTTACATAACGGAAATGTGGGATTTACATAGTCTTAAAATGGAGTTTACATAATCTTAATTTCTTGTTAAGAATAGGCAAGAATGTTAGTAGCTAAGGCTATAGAAATATAGTCGCGCCAGTGTTTTTGCTAGAAGGATTGCTGTCCCTAATAAAGATCACGAAAGTTTTCATCCTTTTTGCTCCCCAAGAGAAACGCTAACAAGCTTTTTTAGCATATGTAACGTTAGAATCGCTCATAAACCTATCAATAGACCCTTACCGTTGGGAAAAGCTCATAAAAGTGTAAATACAATATGGAAAAATTAGAAAATTATAACAGAAATCAGTTATTGACTAGAAGTGCCATGCATCCTAACAAATCGATGGATGAATCGAGCGATCAAAATACGGTCTTTGCATCTCTTTGAATATGGTAATTCCAGAAGTTCGAGAATATTCTCGATCTCTCTACGACAGAGTACACCGGGCCTGTGAACGGAGGACTTGAATATTTTTCATTTTTTAAATGGAAATATTACGAGTTTGTTGAAAGCTTAAATCAACCCCACCCATGAAATGCCATTTTTCGATAGATACAACAATGTCATCGATCATTTTCTGTATAGAATAATCTTATAATTTTTTTTATAGTAGTAAAACGCCTTATCAACATATGTTTTAATGGTAAACTATATTGACGGATTTTTTGTAGTAACACTCTTGTTTTTAGAAGCCCTGGGATCGTCACTTCTAAAAATATTCAAGAAAGGATTGAAGCCCCTTGTGGTTGTTAATTTTTCTTTGAATCGTCAAAATTTAAACTTTCTAATGGAAAATAAAAGAATTTTGATATGTACTCGTAAATTCTTCATGTATACGTGGTATCGGATAGTTTTTCTTAATTACGTAGACGATGCATGCGTTGGGCGGCAACATATTCTCGTTGCGTATGTTTTTAATTTTTAGCACAAAAGAGTTAATATGTAATGCACGCTCACCATTCTCAAAATGTTTCAAAAACGTCTTCAAAATTGACAGATAATATTAATTCTTTTAAAGTTTCTTTTTTATCATCCATTTTTGGATTAACAATTGGAAATGTCGTCGACACATTCTAATACATCATCTCGAATACAAATGGATCAAGGTATTCAACAATTATTAATAGCTGAACGTCAAGCAGCTGAATTAATAAGTCATGCAAGAATAAGTAAACAAGAACTGTTAAAACGAGCGAGTCGAGAAAGTTTAAGAGAAATTGGTTTCTATCGTAAACAACGTGCCCATATTTATGGACAAAAATTGAGAGAAGTAACACAAATTGAACAATTTCAAGCAAAACTGGACATAGATCAAAAAGAAAAAATGGAAAAAATAGACAAATATTATAATAAAACAAAAGAAACTTTAATTTATTATATTACAAATCAGACACTTGATGCTCCCATTAAATCTCATATAAATGCGAAATTAATGTTCGATAAATAGATTGTAGCACTAGCAGGGAAAATTTGTTGAGTTTTTCTTTTTTTACACCCATAGATTTCTGTAAGAGAAAAAAATATTTTTTTCTGCATTGCAAATCAATTTGAGCAATCAAGCAAAACGTTTTTACCTGCAGGATTACTGATGCGTGACTAAGAGTATAAACTGTCAGCATACAAAGCAATATATTGACGCTTATAGCGCTTAGTTTTTTATTGAACTTATCCTTCTTATCTTGTACAAATCAAAGAATTTGTGATATTCCATAAGATCAAGGTGAATGAATTTATTTATATTTCAAAAATCTTTCTAGGATGCTTCTAATCTAAAGAAATAGCAAATTTTAAAAATTAGAAAGAGTTCATTCAACGAAGTTGAGAGTATTCTCTAAAAAAGAACCCAAAACGGGTATTTCCCTGGCGGGATACCCCTCCCCCTCCCCTCTGAGTAAAAAATGCAGATACCCTCTTTTATTTGGTTCTGTGGAATTAGAAATACCCTTAACCGTATTTTACAATGTCATTTTGGCATTTCAGCATACACCTTTTGGATTTGATAATATTCCTCATTCCAAGAGAACTAAAAAAAGGGGGTATCGCATTTGTTACTCCAAAAACTGAGATTCCAAAACGGGTATCCCGGCATGGAAATACCCTTTTTGGTTCTGTACGATACGAAAATTTTTTAGAGAGTAGTTTGAGCTATAAACTAAGATCGGTTCTTTAGATTTTTTCAAATATTCAGCTGAGAATAATAATTAAAAGAACGTTATCAGAAAGAAAATTTTTTTTGCAGTTTGTCTTTTAGAACAACATTCAAATGTCAAAACGTAATAAAACAAGATGTAAACGTGCATCAGAGGAATATCCTCATCATACGATAAAAAAACATAAACAATACATTAAATGGAAATACCTTCGCAGGTTTTATGAGAGTGGTGGTCGGGATTATGAACAATATATTAACTGGCTTGGAAATGAAAATGTTCAATCGCTTGTAATTCAGGAAGATAAGTATGTCTGTGGTTAGTATAGTAGCTATAATCAATTGATTAATAATGATGTTTTAATTTTTAGAGCAGATGATGTATGTGACAAAAAAGATTTGACACTACCAAGTAATATCGAAAATTTTTTTATATATAATATTACTGTTAACTCTTATTTTTCTTTTAGAACTTTTAGTAGACGATAACTCGCTGCCTGCACTTGTAATTGTTCAAGAGGATAATGATAATGTGCATGATTCTGATAAACAAACTCTCTCTAAAGCATCTACTCTCTCTAAATCATCTACTCCCTCTAAACCACCTACTCTCTCTAAATCATCTACTCTCTCTAAAGCATCTACACGTCTAATGGAAAAGACGTCGGATGCATGTACAACAACAATTAGTGGTTCGCTTAAAGAACGACGTATTGAAATTGATCATCAACCTCTTAGTACACATCTACCACTTCCAACAACTGTACCAAATGTTAACATTAACAAGCCATCAATTATCCCGTTCCTACAGTCAAAACGAACACATCTTTTTTTTCATATACCATCAACAAAAGCGAATCTCTCTACACAATTATCATTTGATGTACTGAACAAGAATATGACTACAAATAAATTGCCCAAAAGTTTTGACCTTTGGACAGTTAATAATGTTGTCACGTTTATTGAGAAAATTTTTGGCAATCAAACACCCTATGCAAAAGTAAACAGAAAATTTGTTAATTTGAATAATTTGAGGACACTAGGAAGGCAAGAAGATATTTTTATCGTCATTTACGCCGCAAATAGTACACCATAAAAGAAGGCAACAGATTGTTCGGAGTAGAATAGTTGAACGTTTTCGTTTTTATCATCATAATAACAAAATTGATTTCAATCACTAGAGCGTAATGAAGTCAATAAATTAGCAGCATAAATAACTTGACTTATTTTTGATAAAAAGGCATTTAGTAAATATTTTTTCCTTTTAGGATTTCCGTGAACAACGAATTGATGGGCGAACTCTTCCGATGTTAACAGAAGATCACTTAATTAAAATATTTAGAATGAAACTTGGAGACGCATTACGATTACTTTCTATCATTAGAAAAATGATTTCTGATACAAGGACATATCAGCATCGTTGACTAAAATCAAATAAACATGGCTATTGTTTATTAACGATAAATCACTGTCATTTGTAGATGCATTTGCTACTATAAACAACATTGATCAGACTGTGATAAATCAGAATACTGAATGATATATTAAACTAGAATCACGAGTTTTTCTAACATCTGTTATTGAAATCAGTGAGAAATTTTAATAACATCTGAATTAGGCAAGCACTCTTGTCAGAAACCCATATTTGTCCCAGAGCATTTGATCTTGATAAAATTTAGAGAATCTATGTCTTATCTTAGACGGATGACACTAAGAAAACTGGACATTTCGATCTGAAATTTTTAGTGTTATCGTAAAACTCAAGTAAGGGTTGTAGAACAAATATTCCTCCTTGCAATTCAATTGATCCAGACTTCCTAGTGGTCTCAGAATGTAGTCAAGGCTTGGGACTGTAGTCTAAAATCAAAAATTGTTTTTTTTTAACGTGTTTTCAAATATTCTATCATAAGAGTTGGAAAAAGTTTTGGCTCATTTTTGAATTACTGGATTTTACACAAAACTAAGTGAAAGATCAAAAATTCTGCTCTGTTACATTGTAGCATCACGTTTTGGCTTCATTAAAAAATAAAACCACGATGTTTGGTGTTCTCAGATAAGTCTTTTTTGAAGATATGATGGCGTCAGTCTATAGTACAGATTTTAAAGCGGTTGATAAAACTGCCATAACTTTTGATCAGAGCATGGTTCAAAGCTGAGAGATATCTCATTTTAATCAGAAAAAAAATTAGTTTTGGCAGTTTTTAGAAAACTTCTTTAAAAACCTTCAGAAACTTTTGATATTGACAAAAGCCAATATTTCAACTTAGGTGCACGTTTTTACTAAGAAATCAATAAGTCAATATTTTATTCTTGCTCCAACGAGTAGTGACGAACGTCATCCATCTGTAATATAAATTCATGTGAGAACTTGTACTAGATAACTATCTAAAACATCGATCATTTACAATCGAGCACTGTCGATCGAGCGTTTTTCAAGAAAACAGACAGAACTCGGATTCAAAACATTATTGTTTTATGTTTGTGATATGTACGAGTACTCGTATGTATAGAAGTTAAGTCTGGAATCTGAAAAATCTATTTTCAAATAGAATTAATTCCTATCATCTACACTTGATTTTTATTGAATTTTCTTCTATTACACTCACATTTGTCACAAAATCTGATTTGTGAAGTACTTGGTCTTAAGACAATATTTCCTGGAATTTTCAAGTGAACTTTTATATCTTTTAAGAATGCCCCTTGTCATACAAATGCAGATTTTTCTAGAAAAAAAAGTCAATAATTAAAACAAGGGAACCAACCCAAGCGATATACCCTGATTTTATTCAAATCTGGCTATTTATATGTAATCAAGGACGCTGATTATAAATATGATAACCATTTGGGCCATAGATCTTTTCTAGCCTCTCTTTAGGGAACCAGTTTTCTAGAAATCGGTAGCAATGTTCTCGCAACATGTTGAGATTATAGTCCGTAAATTTTGCATCAGAATGAGACCCCTCCCAGTTCTCCACGACCTTTCTTTGTAACATTATAGAATTTACAGGAAACGCACTAAATTAATTTTTTCCTTTTTCTGTCTATAGCTTCGAGCTGGCAATGAACATTTAGGGCCTTTTTTGTAAATTCTATAACTTTGTAAAGAAAGGTCATGGAGAGCTGGGAGGGGTCTCATTTTGATGCAAAATTTACAGACTATAATCCCAACATGTTGCGAGAACTATGGTTTCAGTGGATTTCTAGAAAATCGGTCCTCTAAAGAGCGGCTAGAAAAGATCTATGGGCCCAAACGGTCATCATATTCGTGATCAGCGTCCTTGATTATATATAAGTAGCCAGGTTTGAACAAAAGCAGGGTGTATCACTTGGAGTGGTTCTCTCGTAAGTATATGGTAGGACAATCCACCGTGTCTACTCTAAACTTTCATACCGCTTTTGTTAATATTTAATTTATTGGCATACGAGCAGGTCTATATTCACACAAAATTGCATCTTACTAGTTTTCATGGTTTTTTGAGATACAGATGAAGGGATATGAGTGCTCTTAATTTTTATAAATTGTCATTTGTTACCTTATTATCAATAAGAATAACTGGAATTAAAAACTCTCAAATTGCTAGAGAATTTTGCGTAAAAATTTAGCAACCAATAAAAAGCAAACGTTTTTTCATCACTCAAAATTGCCATCAAAAACAAAATTAAACAAATTAGCCTAATATTCATAAGAATTTGGTTTACTCATCTAGAGTATCTTGAATTTAGCTCCTAATCCATGAAGAGACTAAATTCTCGATATTCTTGTATTTAGTTTTGATAATTTTTTCTGAATATTTAATATGAAAAATTTTATCCATGAGTAGTTAGTACGAAAAGTCAAGCTAATTTCTCGATATTTTCTTTCAGAATTTAGAGAGTTTAGTTTTGTAGTTAGATTTTTATGATCAAGAATGAAAGATGATTATTTAAACTAATTTACGTGGAAATTTAGTTGTTCAAGAGTTCTCATTTTAAATTAGCCACAATACTTCACTTCTTGACTTTTATTTCTTTTAAGGGCGCTCGTTTGCACAGCAGTATTCATTTAAAATATATAGACATACTTTAACAACACACTCGACGATTTTTAAGCGTTTCGAGTAGTTTTTATTGTTTAAAATGATGCAGCAAAGTTAAATAATTCTCGAATGCTGCATGTCTGATAAATAAGGACTATATATTGTACAAAAACGTGTGTAAAAGCATAACCTCTCTTTTCTTTGTTTCTCGTCAGTCGTGTGTTTATACGTGTTGTACATAGATGTACATGTGAACAATAAACGTGAAAGAGACTTCGTTTGTAATTTCAGTTATAAAGCATCTCCGTCCACTAGTGGTAGTAACTGCGGATTTTTGTGTGTGGCTGTGATCACACCCTTGTAGCAATTAATCAAAATCAGAACGATGAGAAAAGACTATCGATTGTAATACCAATATCGAAAGATATTTTATTTTATTTTATATTTAGTGATAGACTATATGATGATTCTTATGCATCGTTGAATCCTTATGACTTACTTTTAGCGTTAAAAGAAACACTACCTTTCAGTGGTATTCTTCTATTGCTCATTATGCTATTTTGAAAATTAACATAAAAAGCAATTCCCAATCGACAACTATTCAATAAGTTTAAGTAATTGAATTATTAGCTCAACAATGAAATTTTGGTCATAAACTCTTTTGAATATTGGTGAATTAATGTAAATAGTAGAACATTGTCTTGACTCACTAGTATACTAGTGTATAGATGCAAATAGTCACTGGTAATAAACGTGATATAAAAACAAGGTTCTAATATTATACAAAAAATAAAATAAAATTTGCTATTTCTTGCTGTTCTCTCTAACGTAAACTAGTTTTTATTTTTGATACGAAAATCAACTTATGTAAATAGTTCGTGCTTGAAATTGGTTCTCATATTTTTTCTCTTTCTTAGCTTGTAACAATATAATAGGAGATTGTTATTTTCTGTTTTCGATCATGTTAGATTATCATATAAAACGTATTATTATCATTGTTATTATTAAAGATTCGCTATGGGAAATTGAGTTCAATCTTGTTCATTTCTTCTTTCTCGTAGTAATAAAAAAAAAAGATTCTGGTTTTTGTTTAAAAACATACACACAGAGTAACAATCTGTTTTCTCTCTTTCTTCCGGCTAAGCTAAGCTATTAAAAAAAGAAGGCGAAAGGATTATTAGATTAGAATGAAGACTATGTACCACTAGTAAATTTCCGGTCGAAGGATAGAAAAGAGAAACATGAACTAAAATCTATTAGGATAAAAAATGTAGTTCCCATTACATTTATATTAATCAATTTGTAAAAATTTCCTCTTTTCTTTACTCGGAACATGTCAGAGGTGTGTATCTATCTTTTCTGTTAATCGACAAAAACTTTTCTTTGTTAAAAAGGAAAAGTCATAATAAATTAATGTTTTTATGAACATGTAAATAACTATAGATGAAACGCATTCGTGCATTGATCATCAATGTAATCAACACTCAAATAACAATGACAACAATTATCATTATAATTTTACCAGATCACATAACTATTTTGACATCCATAGCATAGTTATGATGAAAAATTTTATTAGTAAGTTTATAAAGATTTTTCAATTATTTTTAAAAGTCTATTGTGAATAACTTCGTCCATTGTGTCAGAATTTTCGTAACTACAGCTTTAAAAATGTTGAGAACGTGACCTAAAAGAAAAAGCTTCTGAAACATTGTTATATATTAGAGATAATTGCATGCGTAAATAATCTTTTTCTTCTTATCATGTCACTATCCTTAGTAATGGTCACACTATTTACGGGTAAATGCTGATATATATTTAAAAACTAGAATAATAAAAGCATAATACACTTTAATTAATTAATGTCTACAAATATAGAATGAGTTCTTTATAGTAAAATACTGCAGTTTACTATCACGAACAAAACTTTAGTTACACATCTTCGGGTAATAGAATATTTTTAGTATAATCTTACTATAAGTATAAGAATAAAAAACAAGAAATAAATTTTTTTCATAATATTATTATTTCAGAATTTTTTAACTCTGTCATGTCTCCTATGGAGCCCAAATTACAACTTATGGAATCGACAGGCGGAAGAAAACTACGAAGATTTATCTCGCACTGTTAGTCGGATTGCCTTTCTATTGGACGACATAAATAAACAGCTAAGAAACTATCAAATTTTACACCAGGAGAACAATACTCTACAATGCACCAAAGAATCTTCTTACCTTTACCTAATAGGCATAAATTAGAAACAATTGTATCCGAATACATGTATCCATTTCATATGCCGCGATGTAAAGATCCTGTTCTAAAGGATCATTTCTTAAAATAAAGAGTCCGATAAGTTACATCCATAATCATTCATCTTAAAGTAAACATAATCTATATAACACTGAGCCAAATGCTAAATGTTTTATGCAGTTCTAATTAGAGTTCTAAAAAGACTACCAATGATAGTTTCATTAAAAAAATTGATAAAAAGGATATTGTAGATCTTCTGCTGATATAGAACATTGACTTCATATTTTTAGAAATCTTTATCATTTTGTAGAAGTGAAATATTACTCTATTCAAGTTAATAGTGTACTTATCACACACGTATCTCATCATCATCAATATCAAACAGGAACATAATGGTGTTTCTAGAATGATACAAATTACTGTTAAATTAAAGGTTTTGTATTTAGTTAGTTATAGCTGTAGTAACAAAAACAAAATGTCAATGTAAAACAGCTGTAGAAAAAATAAGACCAATATTAGTTATATCGTTATATTAGTGTTGTAGCACATAAAAAAAAACGAAACAATATATGTCCTATAGAGATGGATTATCTAATGTAAAATAATGTCTCGTTGATTAAATCCAAGTGTAATTGGAAGCTATTCATCGATCCCCATACATAGTTATAGTGATATCATAGAATATTAGTCTTCTTATAGAGTTCCCCAATAAATGATTGTTGAACGTCACAGTATTAGACGAGTATTCCGCAGTTAAGAAATTCTTAGTCGATAGAGAAGAGTATTTATATTCGAATAAAATTGATTCGACTATTCATATTATACAACAGAAATAATTATAAAGAATAAAAACACCATATAATAAAAAAACATAAATTATGTGTTGAGTTTCTGACATGAGCGGATCTTTCTTCTTTTCAATAGAAAAAAAGTGACGAAGGGGATACTCCCTTTAACTCTCTTCTTCTTAATCTCTCATCTTTTCTTTCTTTCTTTCTTTTACAGTTTAACATCAAGCTCTCTGTCTCTCTATTTTGTTCTTTTATCAGTTGCAATAGTATACAGATAAAACAAATTTATTCTTATCATCATTATTGTGCGCGTATGTGTATGTCTACACATGTGTCATAAAGTGTTTGTAATTATTAAGAGCATTTAATAGAAATAATCTGGAAAAATGGATTGTCGTCGTTGTATTCAATTTTCTGTTTATAAATAATATGATTTCATTCTTAAGTGGATTTTACTTGAAAAACAAATCATGGAAAACAGTTCAACAGGTGAGTGTTACACACTTTATTGTCGCAGCATACATAGACTTTCTGATTCTAATACTATTTTTTTTATATTTTGGTATCTAGGTGATAAAGAAGAAATGTACAAAATGAGCACTGTGGAATGCCTATTAGTTCTTGTTGTTATTAGTCTATGGTTATTCGCAGTTATTAATCTTGCGCGAAAATTAGAAAAATTATGTAATCCACCCTCCATATTTCCGAATTATTCTGCGTATGCAAAAGTATCTGTATCACCATCATCTGCACCAAATTCTGGTGAACATAATGAACAAAGAGCATTTATTCGTGCAACATCTGAACCAACAATTGATGCAACACCGCGTACAATTGTTATTCGTAGTCCATCTGAAGCATGCTTACATGCTAAATCGACAAATTCTCTACGTGAGTCAACAATGTCAGGTTTATCGCCAACAAATTTTATAAATGATCAACATCATCATCACAGTCGTAGTACTCATCGTATCACTCATGAAACACATGGAAATCGACCAACAAATAAGCAACGTAATTCATTATTAGATCCCAATCGGATACCCATGATAGTTCGAAAATCACTAATTGATTTACACAGACGAACGTTATTTAATACGAATATAACACCAATTAAGTGTATAATTACGTCTGATAGTAACTATCAACATATCGAAAACAATAATTCAAAACAACCATTGATTAAACGACAACAAGATGTTGATTTATATAGATCAGATGATAATGCTGAAGATAATCACGGTAAGATTCATTATTATGTCTCTTCTCATAAATGTATATCAACGATATTTTTAAAAAATTTTAACTCTATCCAATATTTTCAAAATGAAAAAGTGTATAAAAATATATTTGTAAACAAAAAATTTCAATTTTTTTATAGGATCTATAGTTTTTACATTTATTTATATATACATGTGTTTGTGTATGTGTATATGTGCGCATAATATGAGACAAAGGAAAATACGACACTCTTTCCTATTTATCACGGCAATTAAAATGAACAATCCTTTAAGGAGCAGAACACATATGTTATTATGCCAACAATGATAAAAATAAAAAATAAAAAATAACAGTTGGAATTTTTCATAATTTATCGGTTTTTATCCTTGTTCAAACTACTATAGATGTGCATACCTAAATGCGAATTCTTTCTTCCATTTTATAATTATCTAAAGGACTTGTTCTAAATTTTCATTAATCATCAACAAATGTCTTGTTTTATACATAAACGTAAACTGATCGGTATTTTCTTTTTTAATACAGAGTATTTGCGCAGCTTATTGTAAATTAAAGACAAGAATCTAGAAACTATAAAATGCAATTATTATCAATTGACATTGTAAATTTGATATTATTACTCATTTTCTTTCTAGACTCGCACTCAAGCGATTAATATGGATTAATTTTGAAAAACCATCTGAACGGTATGCAATACAAAAATGAGTGATGTCGTAAAAACATGAATCTTGATTCTATGCCGGCTCTGTCAAGGCCACCACCGTATGCATCTTGGTGAAAAGTAAAACAACAAAAAATGTTCAAATGTATATGTAATATAAAAATGGAAAAAATAATGTTTTTCTCTATTATATATCTATATATATATATATATATATGCATTCTTTATGCTTAAATGTTTCTGCATGTTTTGCAGCTACATTCTATTCTTTCTTTTTTCCTATATATATTCGTTTCTTCTATCAGCTTTGTGATATTTCAAACAAGAAACCTTTTAATGAAAAATTGATTTATTTTCTCGAATACAAAATGATATGATTTTTATACATGTCCGAACAATAGGAAAAATATTCGTATGTCTAATGTCGATGTCATAGAATCAAAAAAACTACATTAAGAATCGAATATTTATATTTTACTTTAGATCTTTGATCTACTAAATTCTATTTTTTATCAATCATCTACTTTTCTATTTCAGTCTTCAGTCCCTGTGATCAAAAAAATTTTTTTTTTTTTTGTTGTTCTTTTTTTATAATCAGTTTATTTTTTTATATAAGAATTGTGTGTGTTACTTATGGTATTTTTCTGTTCAAAGATGACACCAACCGCAAAATTGCTGATGAAAAAGAAAAATAAGACAAAAAAAATATGTCAGTAATAGAATGACATTGGCAATACTCATTTTAATTAATTCAAACCATATTGTTCTTTTTTCTTCTAATTATACTGAATCTTGATTCGTTAAAATATATGATAGACAAATTTTCATGTAAAAAATATAGTTATTCTCAAGAGAAAGAAATTTCAATTGACTTATCTATCTAATTGGTATTTCATTATACTATGTAAGTACCGAGTGATATGGGATTTACTTTAAGGCAAAATAATAAACGCTTCATTTCGAGTATATGCTTGTTTTGACAGTTATTCAACCGGTATAAAAGAGACTGCTTATATTACTATACGTATATACAATCATACCTGTGATTTTTTTTACAAATTATTATTAGAAACGCCATTGTTAACCACTGCTAAAAAACAACAAAGTTCTAAATAGTGGAATAACATAATGACATCGAAATCCAGAGGGAAACTATTGAAGTAGATAATGTTATACTCACCACTCGGAGACAAATGAACAATCCTTTTTCTTGTCATATGTTTTGTTTATTATAACATTAAAAAGAAAACAATAAAAGAAAACATGGTCACACTTTAAAACAAGGAGAAACATTTGCGTACACACATACACACAATATTTTTGTTTTTATGATAAAAATGAAAATTAAAACGAAAAAAATGGGGTGGATTTTTATTTTTGTTTGTTAAAAAAAATGCACATGATATAATGAAGAAAAAGCCAATAGAACATATGAAAAAAAACGTCAACGTTACACTAAATATCGAAACATTATTCAACTAGAGTATAAATAAACAAATGCGCTGTAGTAGACTGGATGGAACCATTTTTTCACATTGAGATTTAACGTTCATACAACAAGTACATGTAATGATGACACGCAAAAAAAAAACACGACAACAAACATTTAAAACAACGACAACAGACGATTGTACAAAGATATCGTTTTGTAAGTTTATGAGAAAAATACACATACAAACTGTGTTATATCTTTAAGATAATTATATTTCACAAAACCAAATTTAACTGACTTTTTTCTCGACATTTTTCTTTGCCGATTTAACAACTTCGACTGTTTTCGATTTTAATGCCATTAACATACGTGCTACTAACAAAAAAGTGGTTAAAAGGATGGGCGCTGTATATTCGATTGAATAATGTAATTTTTGAAATGTTAATGTCGCCACAACAGTAAGAGCCAACAAAATAATATTGGATAGTGTTTTTAAAAAACCTAGAATAGAAAAAAAGATAAACAATGTGCTATCACAAAATATCTTCCTTTATTTAATAATAATGTAAAGTTTACAACTCTATCGGTTTTTTCAAATGTAAGAGCGTCGAGAAAAACGCTTGACGCAGGTTTTAAGAACGAGCCCATTGTGAACATACATACAGAGACGGATTAAACTTCTCTATTTTTACCTCCGCCTAAAATTAGTAATGCACCACAGATCATTTCCGTTATTCCAACGCCTAAACGGTAGTTTTTGGCATATGGTCGAAAATTAGTTTGACGATAGAATGGAAATTCTTTATTGTATTTCCCTAAAAGTAAAAAACAAGCACACGTCATTTTAACATAGTAGACGCCTGCTCATATTACATACCAAACTCATTTTTAATATAATTATGATATTCGGGAAAGAATTGTGGCGTTACCTTGAGATGTCCAAGAAAAATAAAAAATACACCAAGTACAATTGTAAGTAAATGAAGTCCTAACGATGCCATCTATAAAATGAAAATGAACAGAGAAGTTTTACAAGTAAAAAATGTTTCGATACGGATGATTCGGCGCTTGTATGTTAGAACTACTGACTACAAAAATGAATACGCCTCTAATTTCAGCAACATCATCCCGCTAACCTTTCTGATCAGATAAAAACAAATAAACAGCCTTTTCTAATCTGCCTACGGATGGACTCCTAGATCCGGTTCACTGCACCAGCACGAAAAATAGTTGCACAAAAATCAGACTAACCTTGCTAAAAGGTAAATGAATGCAGTGATTGATGATAACAACCAAATTGAGAAGAATATCACAAAGACGCTTTACATTGAAATGGGATCTATTTCTCTTTTTTTAATATTAATTACTCCAGTAAGCTGACATACGTTGGTTAACCAATAACAGTCTTACACAAGCAAAACGTTTAGTACGTGCTATAATAATTATCAATTATATAATTAAACGCATATCTGTTATTAATAACAAATTCGAACCGTAGTTTGATTTATAAGCTTTAATCACGAATCTGCCGGTTTCATCAGAAGCCACTTTCATACTTCATCAACATTTGTGCAAGGTAAAAGATCCTCTGGCATAGAGGTCGTACTGAGCGACATTGTAAACTGTTCCTCGATAATGGTAGGGAGCAGCTGGCAGTGCACTTTTCTTCAACAAATATTGATAATGCATTTCTATCTATAATATAATGATGCCAAGGAAAATGGCGTTACTTGCCACATACAAATTATCCACATTGTTCACTGGGCAAGCCACATCGTATACTTGAATCGAATCTCTTTGAAAATTAGTCAGATTATTTTATTTTTAAGACGCTGAATCTGTAGTTACTTTGGCATATGTATAGATGTTCGTATTTGTATCGACGATGTTTGGGTTATGCGCACTTTTTCGCCGGGTTTAAGGCCAAGATCTGATATTGAGCCAGCCTCATCTGTGTGCGATAGTTCAACAACGGACTAAAAAGAATAATATTGAACGATCGATACCGACCTATTAACAAGTATCAAGTGTACCCAACGAAATAATGCGTCCATCAGCATCTAATGATGCCAAGGAAAATGAAGCCGTTAAACGGTCTACTTTGCTTTTTACACTATAACATAGAAGATCTTCATTATGACTTTAATCGAAGGTTGATAAAGCGTACCTAGCTGTTCGCAATAGTAATAATCGTATAACTTCATTATAATGGTGGTCTGTTAAACTCATATTGGCTGTTGAAAATGTTGGAAGGGTCGGCACAGGTACTTGTGAACCATTTTTAGATATTTTATATTGAGTTGGTTTCGCTGTATTCTAACCATATAAAAAAACGAGCAAGAAATCAAAAGAATTTTTGTTAACGAAAATTTACTTACCCACAATACAACAGATCCATCTTTCTGAAAAGTGAAACAATCTGTCGTATTCATTGATGCTTTCACAGAGTTCACATACTTACGCATCCGCAAAATAAATATGCTATCGAAGAGCAGCAACGTCAACATAAAGACGCTTCACAACTTAGCAATCTATAATGAAATCAATAATTAAACAATGAATAAAGATAAGGACTCATTTACCTCACTGGCTTTTCTGGACTTCGAACATTATAAATCGTACCATAGCATGTTGTCGAATCTTGAATCTTAGCAGGAATTAAATAAATAAATTGAATTACGAAATATTGTAAATCAGAAAAATACTCACTGACTAATAAAAAACCGCAACATGATCTGGTAGTAGATCTCAAAATCTCAGTTTTGGTTATTTAAATTTGGTCAGTCTAAATAATTATGTTGTTTTAATTATTTTTAAAACAACAGAAACTTCGACGTCAACCAAAACTGAGATTTTGAGACCTACTCGCTTCGCTTGCCGCCAGAAAGGGAATATGGTGGAAAGACAATGCTCTTCTTTTCTCTATCTGCATAACGCCTGCACACTCACGCACAAAAGTGAAAAACATTCACACTGTAAGATAGAAGGAAATTAATTTTTGAACGATCAATTACTTCGAAATTTTTTAATTAGAAAGCTGCTATTATTCTTGATCAATTGTCAGCTAAAAAACGAGTTTCTTCACCTAAATATGAGGTATTGTTGATGTTTCAATAAAGGTTTTTTCTCTAATTAATTCTTTTTCTGCGTTCAGGGATTAGCAAGTCCTTCAACGGCGGACATAAAAGTATACACTTGTGAAAAACGATTTCATTCACATGACATTGCCGATAAAGTTCGACGTCGCTATCGTGATTTATCTCGGTTAATTGAACTCGATCGACAATCATTTAATATACTCGATATTACACCAACAAAATCGTACGCGGTTTATATGTGTGATTTTATTAACGCAACTTCTAGTCAAGTAGGTCAAAAAGTTTATTCTAATGTAGTTATATTTACTTCCACAGTTAGGCAAAAATTCAAACAAATGATGATAATGAAAATACAGAAACCCAAACGGATGAAATTGAACAAGTCCCAAAGTGGACTCAACATCCAGCAGAAACTATACAAAGTCGTGGGAGCGCTGAGGGTTCAGGTTTGTACGAAAACTACTTGGTCACTGCAATCTTAGCTAGTTTCCATTTTATTACAGACAACAAAAGAGATTAGAGTTAAAGACAAAAGAAATTTTCGTTAACAAAAATTCTTTTGATTTCTTGCTCGTTTTTTTATATGGTTAGAATACAGCGAAACCAACTCAATATAAAATATCTAAAAATGGTTCACAAGTACCTGTGCCGACCCT
>CAJNOQ010000125.1:0-72193 GCA_905250885.1 Didymodactylos carnosus
CGACTGGGTGTTATTAGTACCATTATTCTTCTCAGTCTCAGCAGCGGTAGTTGAGAGATTAATTTTGCCTCGTGCACTGCCTTTTCGTGTAATTGTTGACATTGATGTCGATGATTTTGTTGTTCTGGATCGTATTTGTGCTTCAGCGTTACTTCGTGTTTTGCCCATAGTATGTCTGATGCAGAGGACACTTGATATCGTGAGCTGAAAATTTCTCTGATGGCTCATATGAGCTGTTAACCAGCTCCAGCTCCTACTCATGTGAGGTGTTAACCAGCTCCAGCTCCTACTCATGTGAGCTGTTAACCAGCTCCAGCTCCTACTCATGTGAGCTGTTGATCAGCTCCTTTCATATGAGCTTGAAATGGTGTGCTAGCTCCCGCTCTCGGAACTGATATGGAACTGTCACACCCCTAGTCAATACAAATGGAACCAAATTATGCAATTTTATGATTCATTCATCTTTTTTTAGGTGTGAAAAAACTGACCATTACTTCGAAAAAATAGCTAAGAAACGAAAGAAAGATAATGTTTTCTCCATGAAATTTTTGAATATCTGGTTAAACTTTCTCGATAAGGGGGACTGCTGATTAATGAGATTTTCACAAAATCGATTTCTTAATTAGCTTTCTAAGGCTAATTAATAAGTGATATTACTAATTACAAAAAAAAATGAGTTTTCTGTGATACATTAATGAGTGGACTAAAGATAGATTTTCATGAAGAACTGATTTATATTTCTTGATCAAGTATTCGAATCTCTAATTAGCTCATTAATTAGTCTGTGAAAATTCATTAGTAAGAAATTTGTGATTAAGGCTCAAAAACCGTGCATCAAGTGATTTTTGTGTATGCCTAATATCGTCAGAATGTCGCCTCATTTATCAAATGCTAACTATCCATAGGAAAAGTTGTTTAGCCCAGATCCAAAATAAACAACTCATTCAAAATACTGAATTATGCTGTAGTATGAGAGAAAGTACGCAGTACTTATATGGAAGACTCATACCCTCACGCCCAGTACAGGATATGATTGTTCTGTATAAGTACCAATAATCGCATTGGCCAAGATTTTAAAAATTAAAATTCCCGTTAGAAATTCCATGAAGGTATTAAAAAATTTCAGTACGCAAAAAGATCAATTTCTGAAGAGATAAACAATTTTTCTCGTGTATCTATTAATTTTGTTTCTACTACGTGTTCTCTCCAACATTTTTCGTTACCTCAAATATCTGTGTGAAAACTGAACGGGTTACATAGAAAACAGCATGTACGCACGTGATATAACATATTAGAGATCATGCAAGTGTTCGGTAAGCAACTTTTTGCCTGTTTTGAACTCATACCCCTCACTATCCTCACAAGTAATTATTCGCCGTTCCTTTCCCCTGGATGATGTAAACATAAGAATTTTTTTGTAAAATTAGATTAGAATTATCTTCTAAGAAGAAAAAATATCTTTTTATTTTGTTTTAGTTTTTGTTGAACTTGAAAGAGAATAATGTAGGTTTTTAGATATAAACTATAACTTTTACATAATGAATATTTGATAATGAACATCTGAAGAAAGCTAACACTTCTGACGAGATTCTGGCTCATTCTTTTATTCTTAGCGAAGGTTTGTCAAACTTTCGGAATAACTTCCATGTTTTATACGTCATCGTTTTTTTTTCTCATTAATCTCTACAAGGAATATTCAAGATTTTTATAGAATCTATTGTTCTAGTCTTAAGAAACGTGATGTTTATTAAATCCATTTCTGTTAGTGTTTCCAATTGGTCGAAAAAAGTATGTTGGCTAATGAAAGTAGAAAAGTCCAGCAGGTAATGTCATCAGAAGAGTGACCACGTATCTGTCATGTTTGACTGATACCTTTTCCCCTAAACTCGCTTATGTAATGCATGAATGCTTCGTGACATTAGTCATGCATATGCTGTATACATATGCGCATCGATCAGTAAAACTAAAAAGATGAAAATAAATAGTTTAAAAGACGAAAATTGTACCATTGACATTAAAATAGAAAGTAAAACTTTCTGTTCATGAGACATGAATCAAACAATATAAAGAAAATACTTTGTCTATAAATTTGATTGATTTGATGAAATAAATATATACAATATATACGTATATACAATGTTTTAAAATTCAAGAATAGCAAATGTCTTCTTCATTCAAAATAAAAAAGAAGAGATGGCAGTGTTTTTTTAGATTAGTCTGATATTTGTTTATTTGTTGTTACTTCAGAAATAATAATCTCAAAAATTTGTAGATACTGCATCAAAACGACAACAACAAATCGCACTGATTTATTAATCACAAGAAAAAGTACACATGCATAAGGCGATTATCGAATATCGATAACACAAAGAAAATTTTATACAATAAAACAAGAAATAGGTGGAGACATTAATATTTACTAGAGAATTTATCAGGTAATTCCGAATTTTTGTACAACTATATATTGTGCTAGTTGTGTGTGTGTGTGTGTGTGTACCTGTATAGCGAGAATATTCTATCCTTCTATACATCTGTAACTATACATTAAGTCCTGATGATATACTACAGACACGAATAGACAGATTTTTTTAATATCATTTGCATTTGAAATTAATATGTGAGTTAAATATCGAAAAAAAATGATCAAATAAAAAAGAAACGAATAGATTATTCAAACAAATGTAAATTTAAGGAATATTACTAATTGACGTACTATCACGACGATACTTATCTAGATCAATTACATGACAAAATATTTGATGAACTATGTCCTTTCATGATCGACTGCTTTTGAAAATGTAATAAATTTAATTTTATTTCTAATTGATTATACATGTTCATCTGCTTATTTAATTCTTGTTCATACTCTTCTATCATTTGATACCGTTCATGGCTACATTTCTCAGTTATTTTTCGTAAATTTTTATTTTTTTCTTCTAGTTTATGGTGATCTTTCTTCAAATCAATATTTAGTCGTTGTAATCGAATATAATCTTTTGTTTTTGACATTAATTCATTGTAATCACGTTTAATTTTATCTTTATAACTAAAAGATAATGCAAATAAATTTGTTTCATTTGAAATTTCTAATGATGAAACTAGCTGATATAATTGTTGTATATGTAATTTTAAATGTCGACGTGAACATTGAACATGATGTTTATTTCCATTTCTGGATGTTTCATAGATAATATGATCACTTTTAAATAAACCTGATTGTTTAATACGATCGGATGTTACATATTTTGAAATCAATAGTTCTTTATCATTTAAATAATGTGGAACATCCAATATGCAGCAGTCAACTTGATCAAAATCCTAAATATTTAAAAAAAAAATTAATTTATTATTCACTAAGTAATTTGCAAAATTGTTGAATAAAATATGTACCATAAATTCTAGAACACAACTACGTTCACATCTCTTTTGTATTATTTTACAATCGATAATTCGACCGTATGTTCCAAAATAATCTCGAATATTTGTTTCGTTAAAATCCTCATCTATAACAGAGAAAAATAATTGTTACAAATCTTCGAAAATAATGCTCATTAAACTTGCCGTCGACATTCAAAGCAATAACCAATTGTTTTGATGAAATGAATCGTTCAAATTCTGGTCTTTCCCAAGGTAAATTTCGTTTTAAATAGAGACGATGTTTATCGATGAAATGTGGCCGAGTTTTCATACATCTATCGACCATAGCAGGAGATTCAAATGTTATGAAGCAAAAACCCTCTTAATCAAAACATAATATTCCACACTAAAGTCTATCTGTGCAATATCCGAAATCTTACTTTTTCGTTTATAACTCTTTTTAAATAGTTCACATTTGATTATCTGACCATATTTTAAAAAATAATTTTTCAATATTTGTTCATCAGCTATTGTTTCATTCAAATTTCCAACAAACAAAATATGATATTGTTTACTAGCTGACGACATGAATAAAACTATTTAAGAAGTCTAAAAAGAAATCTATACAATTTTATTATATAAATAACTCGAATTACTTGCACATAAATTTTTGGCGTGAGAACAGCTTCTATCTCATTTTCAGCGAAGTCTATCCCACCTGAATATTTGAGGCATTTTGTACCACCTCTTAGATTCGATCTCTCAGTGTATCACCTGAAAAGTTTCTACAGCAAAAAAGCGTACCACCTTACTTTTGTTTGAGGCACTGCACCTCAAACATCCCACAGGATAGACGCCCCTGCTCGTTATGATAACTTCTCTCATTTCATCCAACTGTATCTGATACAGAACTGTTCAGAAACTTATGTCTAGCCTATACTAGTCGATTTTGAAGTAAAACAAACAAATGGTTGTTGATTTGATCAGCAGATCGAAATCTTCACAAGAAAAAATAAAAAACCGCCAGTTAGCCAATTGTATGATAATGGAACGCAGAGATGTCGTTTCTTACCATTATTAATTGAAGAGAGGGCGCTGGTCGATAAAATTAATAGTTGTGATCAGGGTACCCAAATCTCCTGATTTGACTGGGAGACTCCTGATGAAAATTCTCCTGATTTCAGGAGCTGATTTTTAAGATTTTCTCCTGATTTTCAATTGTTTTCCTGCAAGAATTTTGTTTTTTCCAAAACTGAGATTATCAATTTCAGAAACAGAATTTCTGGATCAAGCGTCTACATAATTGTACATTGAAAGAGTCCGCTGTGTGCTTATCGAATGTTTTCATCACAAGAAGATGAGATTAGTAAACTTCCAAATTCATCGGGTCAAAAACTTCTTCCTCAATCCGTACTGCAGTCTGTAACAGATGATAATACTGTTCCATCAAAAAATACTATGTTTTTGAAAAAGTGATTGGATTTTTTTGTTTTGCTTGTCGACGAAAAAACTGTCTAATACTCTCCTGTTTTTCTTCTGATTTCGGAAAAAAAATTCCTGATTTTTAACGAAAAGCTCCTGATATCGAAAAATTGGATTTGGACACCCTGGTTGTGGGTTATGATCAAGGTGAAGCTAAAATGAAAATAATGTCGATAGCGTTCTCACGTAGAAATATTTTGTGCTTCTGTCATCTTCAAACTGGATTTTAAACCATCAAGTTAATTAAAAGTAGACGGTTTTCCACAAAATATCAGGTTTCAATAAAATCTTGATGTGGAACGGTTTTCTCTAGCTCCCAATTTCGACTCTAAACTAATTTTATTCACAGGTAGAGCCCAAAACGAAGATTGATGCGAAATTTTGAACAGTTTTCACGAAAAAAGTGGTAAAAATTCCGAAATCAGCACTTTAAAAACTTTTGAAATCATAAAGTTTTTCGCTATTTTTCTTAGCTGCCATTTTCCGAATACAAGTTATAATTGCCATTTTTATCACTGAACAGTTTCTAGTAGAAAAACATCATTTTTAGGTGATAGAAAGAAGAAAAGTTATATACTTATTCCTGGGAAAAGTTCGAAATTTATATACTTTTCTGGGTTTTTTATCTAAAAAATGAACGTTTTTTATAACCTTTGCTTTTCCGACAGCTAAGCAAATCGTGCGAAAAGGGGAACATCCGAGGCGAAACAATTTCTTTTTGATGAAATTTTGACGAAAACAGAAATTGTAGGACAGAACAGATTAGGGCAAAAAATATTTCACAGGACAGGATACAGATGAAGATTTATCCCATATTCTGCAGGACTCTAAATGAAAATTTTAGAGCAGTTCACACGCAAATTAACGTTTTTTGCGAAGCTGCTTTCTGTTAGTTTGACTTTTGCTAACATTAATGGGATATTTACTATTGTAGATTAACAGAGTGTACTGTTTTGAAGGTGTTTTAGTAGCGGTAGGCAGAAATCAAGAAAGGAAAATAGATCCTGGAAACATTAATTTGCTTTGCCTGCGAATTGCTCTTAAAGCTTCTTCACTCAATTGCAACAGAAGGGCAAAATGAGAATTGAAATGAAAAAAGAGGAAAAACAGGAACGTCACTTTCAAGCCCAGGCCAGACAGAACGGTCCATTAACATCGTGTAAACGGCATGTTAACGGTCGTCACAAAAATGGCCAATTAACGGTCTAAAAACGGTTTTATTTACACCGATACATGCGGCTAAAAAACGATCCATTAACGGCACGTAGACGGTGTAAAAATGGCGTAAAAACGAGCCACAATACGGTCCCAGTTAACCGTGTAAAAACGGTGTATAACGGCGTGTTAAAGACCCATTAACGTGGACTTAACGGGCCGTTAACTACACCGTTTTGATCGTCCTGGGAGTCTGAAAATCATCGCTACATTTTCATTCCAGATCAAAACTCGACGTATTTAGAGCATAAAGCGCTTATCTTACATCCTTATTTTTGTGAAAAGTTTTGGTCACGACATTTCCATTTGCATCGATTTTCTGAAGCCAATCGTTGTTAAACATTTTTCTGTTTTGAATATGATATAGTATTTATCACCTAAATTCTATTGCTCGTTTTATCCTTTCGTTTTATCTTTCAGTAAATCGATTCTTACAACGAAAACTAAATTTGAGTTGTTTACATAGATGAATAGTGTACAGGAGAGGTGGGCAATGGACGAGGATCCTCCCGAGGTCCCACAATTCGTCACGAACTGGATCCCACAAGGAAAATTTTTTGAAAGCTTGACGACGCACGTCGTAGACAGAATTTGTTTTTGAAGTTTTTCGCCGCCTTTGATCCGAAACTTTTTTAAAACTTTGAAAAAAATTTATTAAAAATTATCACTTTTTTTAAAATTTTCACGCCGCCAACGCCAAACGCGGAAAATTATTTTTTAATTTTTCGCCGCCGCCGATAAAGTAATCGGTTAACACCTCTAATTGCATTAAGTGTCCAAGTGGTATATTCTTATACTTTCAGCTGTAAAAACACGCCGAAAAGTACAGTTTCTAAAGTATTCTTGCAACTTTCTTGTACAGTTCCATTCTGAAAATTTTTCTGAGAACCAGTTACATATTAAGCGTGCAGACTTCGGACACGCCATCAACGTCTTAAAAATGAATTTTAAAAAAGACATTTCATGTTTGACACAAAGTTATTCACGGAGAACAAAAAAAAAAGAACGTACGCTTCTATTTTCTTTCAGTTCTGCAGATCAACCTTAAAAATATTTTACTCATCAGGTTCAATAGGCAGCAACAAACCTGACATTATCTTTCTTTCCGTCGTGACAGGGGATAGACTGGACGACTTTAACGTGTGAAAAGCAGAGATCAGTTAAGAACGTTGGTTTCTTTTATGTGATTAAATAATGTAACATTAACTTACTTATTTTCAATATTTCAAACAGTAAATTACTATGTGATAGAACATAGATTATAATGAAAAGCATCTATTTTGGCACCATCCAGCGGTATCTGCTAACTATTTGAGCACTAATAGATTATCCTGGATCTCGTTACGAACAGATTATAATTAATAAATACAACAACTATGAATATTGATTCTTATCTATTGAGCACTTGCGCATGAACACCAGAAAATCAACGCAAATAAGTTTTCGATTTATTTTCGTTTACACATCACGAACAATATTTACAATCGTTTTAGACTTTTAAAGTGTTTTTCTTTGTTTCGTTAGATAAATTACATGTATATTAAAACAATTTTTCATAGAAGAAGTAACGTTCTGTTTTTTCTATACAAAAATAAAAAATAAATCGCGTAAGGATACAGAAAAAAAGATTAATTTCAACAAAGTTAGTAAATAAATAGTAATAAATTGGAGAGTGAGATTGTTTTTTGCGTATATATCACCGGCTTTTTAATACAAAAATAATGGGTACGACAGCGGGATTAAATTCTCTACAAAAAAACGTATTGAGCATTTTGTTTCGTATTTTAATAATAAAACGTTATGGGAAAAATATTGAGAAGCTTCAATTTCGATCACTTTCTAACCTCTTTTTCGACTTTTATCTTCCACGTTTTGAAGTATAAAAACAAGAAGACAGTTATCTTGTAGCCCTTGGAAAGCTCTTTTCAAATGGTTATATTTAGCATTTTTCAAAACCAGAGACATTTGGGAAGAAAATCTTTTCTTTCCTCAACTATACTAAAAAATCCATCATTTTAGAACAACAGTCTCATGCTACTCAGAAAATCTTTTCTAACTTGATCGAAATCAAAACATATTGAGCTAACATTTGTCTTATTTTGAAGCAAAATAACACTTCTTTCTCATCCAAATAGAGAACGTTCTAAAACTTCCTTTCTTCGACGGTGCTAAGTTAAAAGAGCTTATTTTTTAACTGCATCTTAGTAAAATCGTCTTTTTTAAAATAAAACTCAATTTAAAGCGAATCTAATACATACCAAAAAGTAAGAGCACACTTAGGACCATCGGAATATATATTTTTATCTTAGTTTTATGCACGTGAAAGCATTCAGAAAAAGTTTCCTTTTCATTGAAAAAGAGATTAGAGAATGATCGAAATTGAAGATTCACAGTATTTTTCCCATAACGTTTTATTATTAAAATACAAAACAAAATGTTCAATACGTTTTTTGTAGAGAATTTAATGGTACAAAAATAATGGAGAAAATTTATGCCAAAAATACGTAGAGGGTCATTAACATTGTCGTACCCATTAGAATATGCAATTTTGTCTATAACACTACAGAAGACAGAAGAAAAAATAAAATAACAGCGACTGTTCAAAATAACAAAAAACGCTAAGGAAAGAGTTACGCTCTTACATGAGACGGATAAACAAAAAACAAAAGATTATTAAGCTCGACAAATGCAAATGAATATTGGCAAAAAAATCAAAAACATTATAATTTATTTATGGTGTTTATTTTTCCTTGAACGTTGAGCAGTATCTTCCATTAATGTACTAACTGATAAAAGAAAATATACATATCATTTAAAAATGTAATTATGTCAATTTTCGTACTTACTATCGATTTTTTCATTATCTGATTTTGTCTTTTTCCTCGGTGAGAATAATCTTTGAAGGTAAGATACTTCATCATCGTCTTCCACACTAATTTTATCATTAATATGGTATGATTTTTGTTCATAATTATTGTCAGCCGTGTAGGCTAGTTCTTCGTTGTGCGTATCGTTAGTTTTGTTATTTTGATCAATAGCCACCGTTTCTACAAACATCAAGATCAAAACAAGTCATTCTTGTTAAAAAATAATAAAGTTTTCAGAATGTCATTAATTTGCAAAGGTTACCTCTTTTAAGCGAAAGCTAGACACGAAATGACTTGTTCTTGGAACTTACTTCGATCATGGTCAATAAGAATCGTCTTATCCGTTATCGTTGTAATGATAGGAACAATCGAAGATGAATTTTGTTCAGTAATATTTGAATGTAACGTTTGCTCAAACGTTGTCGATGTAGTTGGTATGAGTACCTCAACTGAAAACAAAAAGAAAAAAATTTAGATGTTTATCAATTCTCTTTCTTCTATCTTTTCAATAGAAATGCTCTGGGATCGAAACAATTAGATTTTACTTCAAAAATCTCTAGTTGTTGTTTAGTTTAATAAAAAGGGAACTTTTTCTAAAATAGAAGTGTTTTTAGGTTAAAGCCAACTATCCGCCTGGATGTACACTGTGTGGAACCGATATAATGCCGTTTTTAAAGATCATCCAGCGTTAAATACCAGTTATATTTACCTATACTTTGTGGTTGTTTACAATTGTTTATTTTATTTCGAATATTGTTGATATCTGTTTGAAATGTTTCAATCATCCTTGATGTCTAAAAGTCATGATAAAGGATTAATCCAACCGAAAGAAAAACATTTAAATTAATAACATACTTCTGACGATGAATTTTGTACAAGACTATTCAATTGTTTAAAAGAGTGCATCAAATCAGACAATATTTGTTCTTTAGATGATGATGTTTGATTTAGTAAATGAAGATCAGTCTAAAAGATAAAGGAAAATATTGAAAGAATATAATCTGTATTTTGAATGAAACTAGGATTATATATGTGACGATAGGTGACACAGCAACATGCATCCTCTTACTCTGAGATCATCTAATTCCTTTTTCCACATAGATGCTGCCGATTGTAATGTTTTATTAAATGATCCAACAGTGGATGATAGTCGAACAATATCCTTAAAAAAAAGAAATGATTTTAAATGTATTGAAAATCTGAAAATAGAAGTTTTCTCATTATTATCAAACAACTTACTTCTTCGAGATTTTTTTTATTTTCTTGTTCTAGTAAATGTTCGATCAATGATTTATCAAAATGTTTTGATTTTTCATTAGAGTAGATCAAATTTGTCATTTGACCTTCACTTTCTTTTTCTAATTTCTACAAATAGAATAAATTGATTTATACATCTAATTCTTAGTTTTTCATCTCAACACTTTCTCGCTTTTCTTAAACCTATTTCAACGAAAAGGAGTTCATCTCATTAAAGATAATGTGTTATACCTCAAGTTCATCGGATACTTCTTTCAATTTTGAAGATTTTTGCTCAATTATGTGTAATTTTTCTGTTAGTTCAACATCAGTTGGTGATGTCTATAAAAGAGAGAAGATATGCAACGTTTAGTAAACATAAGTCTTTATCATTGAAATAAAAAATCTTCTACTTGTTCATGTTCAACATCATCATTGTTCACTTTTGATAATCGTGCTGCCATCCGATTGAAGTCTGTATGTAATTTATTCAACTAAAAATACACGACAATGATCGATATGATGTAAAGTAAGAAATACATGTCATTCAGTGAGACAAAAACCAAGCTGTTTGTAGAGAAGTAAAGTTTATTAAATTACATTTGATGACTTACTTGTTCGTAAATATATGTTCCGTTCCATTTTTCAACGGTCATCAAACGGGTTTTAATAGAATCAATGGTTGTTAATAAATGATTGAATTCAAACGATGATAAACGTTTTTCAACTGGAAAAGAAAATCAAGAAATTTAGAGGTGCACTTGAAGATCTTCCATCTTAAGTTTTAGTTGATTAAATGATTTATTTTTCACACAGATTTTGTTTTAAAGAGGCTAAGATGAAAACAGAGATACTCGGAAATAAATTAGTCTTGAGAGATCTTCCTATTAGTAGTGAAACTTTTTCATGAAACACAAAACCTATTTTAAATAAAACAATGATAATAAGAAAGAACTCTTACTGTCGGCGACTCTTGAGGATAAATTTAGTACTTCGTGTTTCAATTCAACATTGGCATAAGCGAGCCCAGCACTAAAATGAAAGAATAAAACGGTTTGAAACACTTTTATGAAGGTAGTTGATTTATAAAATGCTACTTACCATACAATCATAAATATACAGACAAGGCAAAATGAGATGATATGTCGAATATAATTACAGCATCGACGATAACGGAACGTATGACTAAAAAGGCAGAAGAACACAAAAATAATTTTTATCTAGGTTAGAGATTAAATATTTTTTGAAGTTCAATGCATCAATAGAGCGAGATCGGTGAACTTTTTAACAAACAGTCACTCCTCTTTGACATTTTATCTGTCTCTGCAACAAATAATAAAGAGAGACTATTTAATTGTGAGAATGCAAGCGCTGGCAAACCAACGAAAAAAAAATGCAGCACCACTTTCAGGTTTATCTAAATTAACTCGTATAACAAATTCTATATCAGCTATGAAATACCATTGGTTAAAAGCGAGTTCAACAGCAACAGTATAAACGCCGATCAGCTGTAACTTAAACAGTATAAACGCCGACAACAAGTAAAAGTCCACACTGCTCTATTAATAAATAAGCACTCAAAAGTCAACATCCAACTCTTTGTTGTTCACGATGAAAACGAGCAGTAAATCTTATCTTTTTTTCGTTATTTGAGCATTGAGTAGGAAAAATAGTTTTTCTAATGCATAATAATCCAAACGTTAACACTTTCAGTCATTTTGATCAATATTTTACTTAAGAAGAAAAATTGGAAAGAAAATTTCTCTCAATGTAGACCTGATATTTCTTTCTCAAAAAGGACATCAATAATGGCTACTTTAACCCATAATGAACAAGTATAAAGAAAATAAACCTAAAACTTACGGTTTAGCTGCATTTTTGGTGTTTGGTAAAAATAATTCTTCCTCTGAACTTGTTAATAGATCATCGTTTTTCACTGATCCGCCACTATTATTTCTTGATCGAAACTGCAATAATGCATTGAGCTGACGTCGTTTTTTCATTTTTTTTGTTGGACGTGAAATATTTGATGTCATTTGACCCGTTTCTAGATCGTTCATGTCCAATGATAATAACAGAAGGAATTGAAACTTTTTGAGATAATTGTGGAATGTTTTTGCTTATACTGTCCTAATCGATAATGGTAATATCACAACACTGTGATTTGCTGTTATTGTTTTCAATAGATACTGATAAAAACAACAAGAATCGGTAAATAAAAAGAAAAATATCCGCTTTAAACGCGGCATCTAAAATAAATATAAAGTCTAATATTAAATCTCAGTCGTTCATACAAAATCATCATATATTTAAAAAACGTTCTAAAAAAATGATTCTTTGGAAAAATTCTTCAGAGTGCTTTCTCCCTTCCTCAATCCCATTTTTTGATCTCGTTCGTGTCGTATATATAAAAGTATAGGCTGAATAACAGTTGAAAATAAGTAATTATTACTCTGGTTGTTAATTGATAAGGTTTTGATGATATTCTATAGTGTCATCATGTTCAGTCTTTTCCCTTTTTTTTCTCACACATTAATATTTCTGTTTTGTTTCACACCTTCGTGAATAGTAGTTGTTAAAATATTCATGTAACTTCCAATATGCCCACATAATGAGCAAGAATGAATAAACTAAAAAAATTTTGTTAAATAAAGTTGACTTTTTTTGACAGAAAATATTGGTACAATGATATCTGAAAATATTAGTTTTGTTATACTACCAGTAGCAAAAAATGACATCTAAATGATTGACATAGGCAAAAAAGATTTACTCTTTCAAAATATATTTCGAAAATGCTACTAGTTCATGTTAATGAATTAAAAAACTTAAAAATTCCAAAAACCGTTTTATTAGTTGGATGTTTTTTACTATTGTTACTTAACAAAAACTTTATCTACGTTAAAAATGTTTACAGAATATACACCGTTCTATGCTCTATTTAAATGTCGTAAAAAAAAATCGTCTTTTTCGGGAAATACAATATCATCAGAGATCGATCATTGAAAATGACTCAGTCAGAGAAATTATTTGAGATTAGAATTGAAAACTCAGTAAAATCACATATATTCCATCAGTTCTTTTTTACAAACTATTATTTTTAACAGAAAAATATTCTTTATAATAAACAGATTAAATTTTAAATCATAGAAAGTAGCATTTTTCTGAAATTTATTTATTATATTCGAAATGTCCGCATTACATAACATATAATCTAGTGATTTTTTAATGATTCCTAAAGATACTACTCTAGCAGTCATATATTTTTTCATCAAGCAAAAAAAGTTATGATTATCATTACGAATATGTTGAATAAAAATTCAATTAAATATCTGAAAATGTTGAAATATCGTAAAAATGTTTGACTAATTTTGCTAATAATTTGTAATTTTTAGAAAAAAATATATTTTTCCTCTCTCAAACTATGAAGTTCGATGAAGCGTACTAGACGACATAACTCTATGCATGCAATTTATATTTTTCATCGAAGAAAAATAAATTTTTCGTATATTTAAATTTTCAAATGTAAAAGATTAATTTTTCTCCACAAAATGAGACAAAAAAAAAAAAGTATACATATTGCATCATTTTGCTACGAATATTATTCTTAAAGTTTTAGAAATAATTCACATTTTGGCCGACTTATAAAAAAACAACAACAACATAGAACAGACTAAATTAATAAATAGAAAAATCACTAGCAATTCACGAAAATAAAGAAATAATAAAAGAAGTTCTCTCAAAGAAGAAGAGGCACCGGGCACTGTTGAATTTTTTTTTTTTTTTATTTGTGTATTTGAGACGAGTATATTCACTCAATTAAATAAAAGATTAACTCTAAGACCAATGATAGTTGTCCGATATGTTCGGCAGCGTTCATTATAATTGGTACAAGTACATCATCTAACTGACTTAAGAAAAATTGTGATAATTGTTCACCATTTGAACCAGATAAATAAAAAGCCTAAAAATAGAATACGATTCACAATGAGAAACAAGTGAAAGGGAAAGAACAATCATTATTAATTCTCGCGAGGGAACCGCCCGATAAAGGGCGGGAAACGCTCCGTTTCTAACGAGTTATACCTCAATCGATAGAGTATATCGAGCTAGTAAAAACCTTAAGAGAGTTCGGGTTCATGGCTTTTGAAGACCCGGTTTTCTGGAAAACCAGTTTTTCAGAAACTCTAAAAAACAATCAAAATCTTTCTTAGTGAAGCATGATTGTAGCGCACACATTTCTGATTAAAACGAGGCATCTCCCAGCTCTACACGACCTTTCTTTGTAAAGTTATAGAATTTACAAGAAAAGCCCTAAATTAATTTCTTCCTATTTCTGGAGCTTTGACCTGACAATGAACATTTAGGGCTTTTATTGTAAATTCTATAACTTTGCAAAGAAAGATCGTGTAGAGCTGGGAGATGTCTCGTTTTTATCAGAAATATGTGCGCTACAATCATGCCTCACTAAGAAAGATTTTGATTGTTTTTAGAGTTTCAGAAAAACTGGTTTTCCAGAAAATCGGATCTTCAAAAGCCATGAACCCGAATCCTCTTAAGGTTTTTACTAGCTTGATATACTCTATCGATTGAGGTATAACTCGTTAGAAACGGAGCATATCACCTCAGATGGTTCCCTCGTCAGTTAGATAAGAAGATGTCAATCAATAATCAGATAATAAAAAAGTAATCAATTATCAAACTAATCATAGATGTTGATGATAGACTTTACTACTATGAACGGTAAAGAATCTCTTATTTAAAATTCTCAACGATTATCAATAGTATCAGCGATTACAAAATTCCTATGTTTTATCTTTTATATAATTGTACGTACATTTTCTCTATCGATTGTTGCTCTTAGACCAATTTTATAACAATTTGCTTCCTTTAATTGATCCGATACAGGTGTCAGCGCTTGAATAAATCCTTTTGCAATTGTATCAGCTAATTTTGTGGGATCAAGAGAATGTTCCGTTGTAGTTTGTAAACGTCTCATAAAATTATCACAATCAATAAAATAAATATCTGTCCAACGTAAATTATGGTGTGTATTATTGGCATGTTGATGTGTGAGTGAATAATGAATACGCGAATTTTGAATACGATCCATTGGAAAATAATCGATTGGAGACCGTATACTAAATAGAAAAAAAGAAGTCTATGTAATGTAATGAGATAAAACTAATGTTAATCATGTATGGGTTCACGATATCATACCCTAGATTAATATCTCTATCATTTTCTATCCATATGAATTCAACCAATTGTTCAATAGGATCTGAATTAAAATTAACATTTTCATTATGTTCCATTAGTTGCTGTGGGAGCACCACTGATTTATTTGATATAATTGTATAATCTTTCATATCTTTTAGTGCTTGTTTTAACAACTTTAATGTTTCAAGGTCAACTTGTACCATCACACCATCTTCAATTGTTGATGATTTACCGTAACTTCCACCACCTACACCTAGACTTCCACTAACAGGTGAATAGCCAGTTGGTGGCGATGATGTAGGAGATAGTGAACGTAGACTGGCATTGATAACGATGAAACTTGAACCTGTCGAGGAACTTAATGGATTTTTCTTTAATGTAGGATCTGTTTTGATAACTTGTGTTGAATATTGTTGATCATCTGGATTCTGAACAGCTACAAGATGTTGTTGTACAATTTGGTTTAAACATCCACCAAAACTCAGCACGTGTGCAAGACTTTGATTTAATCCTTTTACAATTTCTTCGTAACGATTACGTGGAATACGAACTGATACACTTCCATGTTCTTTAATAGTTATTGTTAAGCCACGGACAGTAGGTAATGTATAACTATAGGAACGAAAATCCTATATAAAAGAAATATATAGAAAATTTAAACGATTTAAACAAATTAGCTTTTAACACTTACACATAATAAACTGAGGATGGTGTGTCCAACTTCACCATAAACAGGTTCACGATTAGCTACGCCAAATAGTGGCCATGGATAATCTAAAATGAATAAATCAACTAATTTTTTTTTTGTCTACTACTAATATTATACTTACATTGATATTGTAAACCAAATCGAAACATAACTCTCAATGGAAACACATTTGCCCACGGTAGTTCCCATCGATTAAGCAAGATTCCAAATAGATACGGTGGTTCGGGTAAAAATAAATTTTCTATACATTGATTATTCCGTTGAATATATAAAAAACCACAATTATCTTTTGAACCCAAAAATTCTCCATCAACGCATGATGATATGCCCCATGGACGAATAAATATACCTACATAAAATTATACATTGACACTAAATATTATCTAAGTAATAGTTTTTCGGTTTAACCGCCATTGTTATGTGAGAAGTATTTTTAAACGATGTGCAATAGATATGACGTTTTAAAATAAAACAAAAAATATATAACTTTTAACTAAAATGTTGTTATCAAATGTACGATTTAAATAGGATGTCTATGTCATTTACAAATCAATTACAACATTTGACCAGTGATTACTCGATTAATTGTTACAACGCACTAGAGACGACACTTTTAAAATATTTCGTCCACGAATTTCATTTTCTAGATTCGTGTAACAAATCCAGCTTCTTATTTTCTTTCTCATTTGTTTAATATTATAATTCTCGTATGTTTTCCTGTTTCCAACAGGCAGTTCATCTTCCTCAATCGTTAGGTCAGATGAAAATGATCTGAATTGTTATTTGAGAAATCAAATGAGGAGCCAACCGTGTTAACTAAAAACTCGCCCAGAATTAGAATATTAAACATCCCGACTATATCTTCGCAGCATTCTAAAAAAAAATCCATATTAAAATAAGATGGTATAAGTCGGTTGCAAAATAGCCAGATTGATTCCTCTTCTAAGACTTTTCCGATTCGTCTTATGCTCTTCCGTTTTATATTAAGACGAATCGATCCGATTATTTGGCAACCGACTTATGCTGTCTTATTTTAAAAGGAACAAACTTATTTTTCTTACTTTAGCATGAGCTAGCTATTTTTACATCTGACTATTAGAAGATGAAGGGTAGTCCTGTCCTGTTGGAGGGCTGTGAGAGCATTTCAATGATTTTAGTAAGAAATCCAAATAAATTGACAAGCAAGTTTTTTCAGAAAGATCATACATACGAGTGGCAAACACAAAACAAAACAAATAAATGATTTTTTATCGTCAATTATAGAAGTAATACAGAAAAATGGCTTGCAGAAACAAGCATCTTAAAATAAAACGGATGAAAAGAACTAAAGCGGATAATATAAACTGAACTTTTTCCAGACTACACTGTTCAATATAATGCTCAATATCAAGACACCATCAAAATATCATCGTTGCTGTTACAATACCAGCAACAAGAAATCTAGTTACAATAAAACGATAACTATTGGCTACGATGGGAATAGAAATTTAATAAAATATAATAAAAATGACGAATATTGAGAGTTATGAAACAAAACAACAATGGTATAAAGATGAGTGATCAGAAAATATATTCTTGTTATATTCAAGATATTTTTCATGTTAATGTGTGTAAGTCCTCTTACATATTAGTTATAAACTAGTATTAAAAATCACTTTTAGTGTTGCTTTTTTTTTTCATATAAGAAAATTCTAAACATCATTCTTCTGTTTTTGCTTTTCTCGTTTTAATTATCTGTCACAAATACCAATGTCTCTCTCTATATATAGCTACTTTTTTCAAATATATAAAGTCTATTCTTGATAATGATGCTAGAATAGTAATCGAAAGTTCTTGTAACTTCGTTTATTCATTATTATTTTCCACTACTGTTTCAATCAGACTTATAGAATAATTAGATAGTAAAAAAAATCTGCATACTAACAGAGTAGATGGGAGAGCTAAAAAAAAACGCAGTATAATTTTACCTTTCATTGCTTCATTATAAATCTGATTTATATGTAAAAGAATCTCATTGATAATATCACGAATTGTTGATCTATGCTGTTGTTCATTATCAATTTCAATTTTTTCACATTCAATTATGTAAATAATTTCATCTTGACTCACTGTACATAGACCACGTGTTGAATAAACCCAACAGAGACGATTTACACAACATGATACTAAATATACAATTAGAATTTAGATTCCTACACATCAAACATATTTACGGCAAACTTACAATTAATAATTTTAATTAAAACAATAAGATTTGAATTGATTCGAATTGTCAATGGTAATTCATTTGGATCTAAATAAATAGAGAGCGTACAAATTGAACAAGAATAGAATCGATAAAAACAAAACAAAAAAGAATTCAAATAAAAAATACCTTGAAGTTTATGTAATCGTTCTTCTGTCTCATCAAACGATAATTGAGCTAAATTAAAAATAAAAGTGATTTTTACATGCAATATATAGTTTAGATATATTTCTTTCTTTAAAACAATCATGCTTATGTGTAAAAAAGCATGCAAAAAAAACAAAAAATTATATTCATCTACATGAGAGTTTTTTTTGTTTTTACAAACCTGGCATAAACTGTTTAATTGCAACATTTGCTGTAGTAGTAGCAGTAGGACTTGTTTTAGATTTTCGTAAATAATGTAAACCATTATATTTGGATAGTGTAGTAGCACTCGCTGTAGATGTTCCAGAAGCGTCTCCATCATTCGATCCCGGTTTTATACCATCTTCAAATGTTACTGATTTTTTTAAATCACTACGATTACTTCCTACAAAACGGACAGAGAGGATTATATCGAAAACAATTAACGTCAGTTGTTTTCATTATTTATGTCAGGCAATATTTTGTGACTAGATTTTGTTCAGTTTTTTTTTTTGTTTTTGTTTTTTAACAGAAAAAAACACGACAAACGAAGTTATTTTCTTATAATATTCTCAAATTTTCTTTATTTTGTATTTATATTCTAGACGATCATTTCACTTTTTTTAAAAAAGAGACGAGCAAAAAATACCACACAGGTAATAGTAATTATGAATTTAGATTCATAGAACTTATATATTAGATATTAATTTTTGTGGAAAAAAACCGTTATTAAATAAGTGTTTTCTTAAATATAATTTTCTTCTTTCTAATATCTTAAAATTTGCAGTTCGAATTATTTCATTTTACACAGTTATACATGATAAGGTGTTCTTCTGCTTATTTCTTTAAAATGTACAAAGTGTCGCTATCGTTAATAATTTGTACACTTCATGAAAAGAATGCTAGCAATAATGGTAATTTTACAAAAGAATAAATTAATATAACAAGAAAACATGGCGTTAATATAATTTGAGGGAAATGAAAAGGAAAATTTATTTTACATGAATAATTTTATTTTTAAAAAAAGGAATCTATATTGTTTTATTGGTAAAAAAATAAAAAGAAACCAAGGAAATATTCTACGGAGAGATAAACTGATGAAAGCTAGTGAAACTTGTTTTTTTTTTTTTGTTGTTGTTTGAAAATATTTTACGTCATCTAGAACTCAAAAACAAAGTAATTTTCCCAAGTAGATAAGAAGCTTAATATGCTGATTTCTTTGCCTTCATATCTAATATGAAAGATCTCTCGTGTGTGTCTGTCCTTGTTATTCTAATCAAATCGCTAAGTAAAAAAAACTGACAACGTTTATTACAAGATTCAAATAACGACAGTTGATAGTCTTCCATTTGTACAAAATAAACACAACAAGAAAAAAAAGAAGGTAGTATAGTGGTAGAAAAGAAGTCGCAAATATGGAATCGGTATATACACAATGAAATACCTTCACTCGAATTTGAGTTTCAATAATAATAATAATAATAGTCATGTTTTCATGTTGGTTACCATGTTTTACAATACACAGCAGTAGGTCTCTTATTCGTAAGACACAACGGGAAAATGTTTTTTTTTTCACAAAAATATTTCTGCGAGTATAAAATTTTTCATATTAAGGATTAAAACGCTTTGTAAAACATTTCTGTTTTATTATCATCATCTTCTAGTTAAATAACAAATATGGCAACAACTTATGAATACACATATGAATATGACACAGCTGACCAAGGAAAACGTGGTAAAGCAGCCACAACAACTTATTCAGGCTCAACAACAAATCGTTCAGCAAATGATCCATTAGCAAATTTACAACACGATCGAATATGGCATAAATTGTATGATCCGTCACATCAAGATAAAGCAAACCATGAAACAGAAATTCAAGTAAGTCTAACTAATACCATCGTTTTATACCGTAGTAAGTTCTAGTTTAATTCGATAACTCTATCGGTACATAAGTATATATATATACACTCTGTTGGTTATTAATATGTAATTTGTATTCTCGAGAAAAGACACTTGAAATTAATTTCATAACTAGATATTATAGACAAGATCGTAGCTTGATCTTGCTTAATCGGTTGAGCAAGGATAAAAACTTATCGAAATGAAACATAAATTTGTTTTTCAAAAATTTTATGTGACTGTGTTTTATTTTCAAAAAACAATTTGCTCAAGGAAAAATAAAAAACTCTCTAAAAGCAAGACTGAAATTACCTCTAGGCCTCTGAATTTAGGCTTTTTCGATCAAATAAGCGACAATGACCAAGAGGACTAAACACTGGGATATATGATCCCGTTTTTTTGAAGATTCTCAATGATGGATTTTTACTCTTACGAGATTTTCTTCAAAGATTCATTGAGCTCACTCAACGAAACTTTGGTTGACAAAATAATTCAGTACTCTGCAAAGCGTGAGTGTCAAGACACGAATTTAACTGAAGAGCACAATTCGTACTAATAGTCGGTGAACACATTTTTCTTAAATGGTCACGAAAAAACATCCAATATAAGATCAAAATTGTACAAAAAGGTCATACCTGCTAAACGATACAACCAAAGAATGAGATGTAAAGTCTTTTGATCCAGCAATTTTGCTAGTGCTACGCACATACAAAACATCAACTTATAAGATTGATTCTAAGTGTCTTTTCAATGAGTAATGGATTGTATACATACGATCCACAGTAGATAGCCACGAAAAAATAGAAATAAATAGATAATGATGGGCGGCTCCTTTTTAACCACAAATATTTAGTCGACACTGGCGCAGTGAAACTTATTGTACCCAAGGTAATTCTGAATCACCGTTTTATTTACACTATGTATGTATATTTAAATATTTTTTGCACTTGAAATAACTTCATACTTGTTTTCCTCATCATAGTTGTTCGAGATGTCTTAACCCATGATCTTTATTTCAACAACTTCCACTACAGAATTGTCAAGATCGTGTCTTTACTGAGAGTATAAACAGAGTGATTCTGAGGCAGGGAAATGGTCAGTGAATATTATTAAGTGCGAAGGTATACGCCTTGCCCTCTATTTGCAATAGATGTCGTTGTAATTCTATAAAGGGCAAACTTGACGATCAAGGTAAACTGAATTGACGATGATGAACAGGAATGTTGTCAACGTCGGTGAGATTTTTATTTTAGCTTGTCTTAACCAAAACTGACAGACACTCGACTTGCAACATGAACCGAGATCACTTTTCGACTGATCTAATTAAAAAAAGATTATCCCGAACATGAATGTTCTTCATTCACTGATGGTCAACTCAGCATCTGAATTGTCTTAACGCCACTGATGTTGCTGACATCGAATGAATTATACTCTATAACTGGCTAATAATATTGCATAGCCCGTAATGGTATCATTTCCAGATGATTTTAAAAGTTAAAAGTCAACGGTTTTCCACAAAAACTTAAAACCTGATTCAAAAGTTAGAACGTCTTACGTTAGTTTTACGTTAATTAAGTACACCCCATCTTCTTTCTGTTCCAGAAGAACATAGTGATATGAATATATTAGCAAAAGCAAAGACTCCATTTCATTTTGTTTCTGTTCGCGAGATAATAATGTTCTCATAACACTGATCGAGACTTTATTCTCGCAAGCTGCTTTTGTTAACTTTATTTTTGCCAATATGTTCTTCTTGAACAAAAGATGCGGTGAACAGTGCTCAGTTAACGCGAAATTAAGATAAGACATTCTAACTTAAAACTGTAACTATTTTGAATTTTTAACTAAAAGTTAAAAGACTTATGACTACATATAATTGAGGAACTTTTAAAATCTTCAGTGAAGATATGATGCTATCTATCGTTCTGAAATTTGTCGTTGACATTTGTAAAAGGATATGAAAAGGACGTAGACTTTTTTTCGATAGTTTTTAAACTCATCGTCTGATCATTTTTTGACTAATAAACATGTTATATAGCAGATATTTATATGTACGATCTATTCAGCCAAACGGAACAATAGTGGGTCGATACAACACAAAGATTTTGATTGTTTATTAGGCGAGGAGTGGGCTAAAGCTTTAGCGGAAGGAAAGCGGTAAAAAAATGATCCTACGGAAGTGGTCAACAAGAAAAAAAAAGGTTCTATGAAACTTATATGCAACATCCAGTCTGACCCTGTGATACAACGAGAATATTTTGGACGATAGAGAAATCTTTGTAACTGATACAGTTTTTTAAAATCAAATTTCAAGTTGTTTCAAAAATTCACGTATAAAATAGCGTTACAGTAGAACAGTGTCATTTTACAACAGTCAACCACCATTCACGTCACTTTTTTTCGTCTTTGAGAAGAAAATAATTTTTATAAATTTAGTGAATATAGCACCAAAAAAGGTAGTTGTATCGGCAACCAAATAGAAGTGTCTACTTAAAAAAATAAACAGTTTGAAAAATATTTGAGTAGTAATAAGTATAACGACGACCCCTCTTGTTCATTTTGAAAATACAAAACAAAAAAAAAAATAATAACCGTCGCGAAGGAAATCGGCACATACATCAGAAGAAGAGGCTTGAAGAGCGGAAACTATGTCAGAGACATTTTCATCACTGATTATTAGACTATTTTCTCTACTAGTGCTTTCATCATTTCACTGTACACTTCAAATCATAATTCCTTCAGAATTTATAGAGTATATAAGATTGTACTCATTTATCTGTAATGTTGTCTATAAAGATTAAAAAGATTGTATAAATTGTCTACTATTTTACATTGTTTTATTTGTAACCAAGTATTATTATTATTAGACTGGATATTACAAGCAAAATTTTTGCGTGTTATTTATTTGGAATGACACACCACATTTCTAATTTTTTTGATAATTGAACATGCGTTCGTATCATTTCAAGTAAAAAACAATACATTCAAAGGTTTTTTTTTCATATTAAACATAAACTTTTGAGAGCTCTTTTTTTTTTTCTTTTTTTTGGCATATACTTACTACATTTACATAGAAACACCTTGCTCTATATAATTTATTTATTTTTTGACAATTAAGACTCTGTTATAATAGAAATCAAAACATCTCATACTTGACAACAGAAATGAGAGAAAGAAAAAAAAACTTTTGAAATTTTTTAAAAGTTCCCAAGTGAAAAAAGAACATAGAATTTTTTTGTTTTGCTTTATTCCACTTTAAAAAAAAATAATTAAACAGTTTGTTTTTAAACCACAATAATGAGAGACAAAAGAAAAAATTCCAATAGTGCCATCAAGTCAAATTGTCACGTTGACTAACAATAATAGAAACGCGCTCTTTTCTTTTTTCGTCTATATGTTTACCGAGTATAGTAATGACGGTAAAAATAAAACTGATTGTCTTTTTACTCGTTTTCTTTGCGCTCTAATTGTTCCTTAGTATTGGATCCGTATGATTTCTTTTTTTCTCTCATGTCTACTTCTTTTTTTCTGATTGTTCTTTTTTTTTTTAAAAACAGAGAAGAAAATATAAAAATTCTCGACTTTAAAAAAACTCTTGAAATAGAAATTTGATATTCAGATTACACAGAAGACAAACGCAATAGACTAACGGTAATATAAAGAATTTTTTTCTTTTTTCTTTTATTCGTCTTTTTTCTTATTCTTCTTCTTCGTATCAAATCATATCCTATGTGATATCAAACAGAGTAAAGAAAAAAAATTCATTCGTTAAATATACAAAAAAAAGAAAAGAAAATATCACTTTTTGTACAACTACAACAAAAATATAGAATAAAACAACTTAGTAAATTGACGATCAGTAACAACATTAAATCATGTATTTTAGTGAAGATGTTCGAGACATCTCACGCTTCGATGTATGTAGATTATTATAATTATTTTTTTGTACTAAATTTCATATTTGTTGATTGAATTTCTCAAATTTTGATAGTATCTGTACAAAATATGCTTTAATGGTGTAGAGACACATACAAAATTTTCTGAACTAACTAATCTAATTTTAAAAAAACAATAACAATAATCATGAGATGAGACAATAGTATAATTTATTTTTTTTGTTCATATATTTTAAATAGAAAATGGCTCGTCGACAAGATCGAAAAGTAATTAAAATTGAAGCTGCCTACGGTTCTGATCGTCAAACATTTATTGTTAAACGAAATTATGATTTACGTGTTCGTGATGTACAAGAAGATGCATCAAAAGCATTTAAAATGCCTGTTGATCAAATTATTTTATATTGGAAAGTAAGTTAAATATAAAAATAAAATAATGAAAAAATTTTTTAAAAAATAATTTTATTTTTTTTTTCTCTCAAACAAAAAAGGGTCGAAATATTTGTGATACACCAAATGAACTTCTTGAAACATTGGGTATAGAAAATAATCATCAAATGCGTGTTTGTCGAGAAGATGATCCTGTTCAACGTAATAGAAGAAAAGAATTACGTTCATATACAGATTATACAAATCAACAAGATCCCTATGGTGGAGGACAAACAATGTATCAACAACAACAAACAAATTATCCAAATCAATATCCAAATTATCAATCTTATAATAATGATCAATACAGTACAAGTCCACGGTAAGATTAAACAAAAACAAAAAAATAAATTTCTAGAATAGAACGAAAAACTCAATAAAATTTAACATCAATTTTTCAGTTGTCATTGTACATGTTCGGGTTCTCATCATAATTATCCTGTTACTAATAATTGTAACTGTTATTGTCATCACAGTCCGTAAGTGTCAAAAAAAAAAAAGAAGAGAAAATGAGTTCCTATTCCCTATACTAACAAGTCAAATCATTTTATATTTACTTTATTATTCTAGACGTCAATATTATCAGATGTAGATATATGAAAAGAAAAAGGACTTCCTTTATTAAAATATTTTGAAGTGCTCTCTGATTTTCATATTTAATAATTAATTATTATTTTTCATCAAATAAAAAAAAAAAAACAGAGAGAAAAATTTATTATCTCTTTTTCCTTTTTTTCTCTCTCTCCCTCTCTCTCTCTCTCTTAATTTTTATTTGTACCGATTTATGCATATTTAACAGTGTTATTCCCCAATTTCCTGCTTTCTGACTAACACTAATCATTTCTATTTCTAGTACCACTTATTATCAACAATTAACTCAACAATCTCAGCCAACAAATTATAGTGGTCAACGAGGATCGAATTTTCTTCTTAATTTACAAATTGGTTTTGGTGATCGTCTCGAAGGATTAGTAGTTGGACGTCCACATCCCATTACTATCTATGATTTACAAATGGAATTACAACAACGTTTTAATATACCCGTATTAGATCAAAATGTTGGATATAATGGAATATCATTAACACAATTTCCACCTGATGCACCATTAGAATCAGTTGGTATTGTTAATAATTCATTTATCTCTTTATGGTATAAAAATGTAAATCAAAATAGTGGACAATTACAACAACAAAATGATATGTTTACACCTCGACAACAATATGGAGGAGATGGTTCTCAATCTCCAAGACAAGGACAGTTGTCTCCAAGGTAAAATTCAATTTAGTACTTAAAAGAGAGTTTGACTTTTTCCATAGTCATAAAAAATAAAAAAAAAGAACACCTCTTTTTCGACTAGTAACCCAATACCATTTTTATTAGGTAAAGTAGTAGAGATATTTTAGTTCATATTGTTCAATAAACTACGAAAAAAAAAACAGAGTAACATCTACAAAAATATAAATCAAATGGATATTAGTCTAGAATATTTTAAATATCTTTTTTTGTATAGTTGTAAAATGTTTTAGAAGAGGAGACAATAACATGTCCAATGGAACTAATAAAGAAGTATTAAAAGTAGAAGTATTTCATGGTACGTGGGTGTCTTTTTCTCTCTCTTCATTTATCAATCATGTATAATTTATATTTCTTATACTTTTTTAGGATCTGACCGACATGTATTAATATTGAGTAGTGCCCACAATTTACGTATCTATGATTTAATGGATGAATTACAACGAATAACAAATGTACCTGTTAAAGAACAAAAATTATATTTTCGTGGGCAAGAACTTCAACTCTTTCCTGAACGTTCATTAAAAGAAGCGAATATTGATAATAATGCACAAATTCGACTTATTGGAGATCCGAGTAAAACACGTTATGAAGCAATGATAACAGGTCAAAAAACAAATAATCAATAATTATTACCCATATTCGTTTTTTTACGTTCGTTCGCTCGAAGATGGTTTAAAATAAAATCATCCACGCTATTTTTAAATCTTATTGCAGCAATCTTACGGTCTCTCGATCTATTTTTTTTTCTTCTTGATTTTTATGCCTTTTTTATTTTCTTCTTTTTTTTTTTTCTTCTCGTCTGTTCTTAATAAAATAATTGTACAAATGTTTAGACATACACTGAGTCATTGAACTATTTCATGTGTTTATTCGTATGACGTTATTTATTTATCGATACAATACAAATAGTGTGTGCGTGAATAAAAAGAACAAAGTTTACAGAGGTTTGATACTATCTTAGAATTTTTTGTTCGCATCACTGCAAATTCAAAAAGCTTTAGGTATTCCTAAATATTGCAAAAAAACAAACGAACGATTAAAACCAATCTTAATTCATTTTATAATCCTTATGTTTGTCATTTATCATATGGTAGTATCTCATAGTAAATTACAAGTATATATCTAAGAAAAGTTTCAAATAGACAAGAGACTTTTATTTCGTACATTGAACGTCTTCTAATTAAAACTAGAAACGACGAGAGTAAAAAAGTTGACTGCAAAAAAAAGGACTAACAAAAAGTAAAATTATTGGGCGTATTCATTGTACAGTTTGAATAACGTTTAGGTTTGCATGAAGTCATGAAATGGATGAAACAAGCAAAATTAAGAAAAGTTCGTCAAACGGTAAGACAAGTGAAAGAAGTTTTGATGAATCAGACACAGTCGTTCTTCATCGTTATCGTCGTTACGGGTACTATCAAAGTGTCATAATAAGAAGAGCATAAGTGCGTATTGTGCAAAGTTATCTATCTATTTAATGGTTTGTTATCTTTTTTTTTGTCAAACACAAAGTGTGGCTTTGTTTTAAATCAGAAAAGAATGTCGATAGCACAGTTCATGACCGTTTCGAATGTGAAAAATATTTGTTTTAGTTGTTGAAAATATATTCATTTTGACAGCCTAATTTATGAGCATATTAAAAAGACGAATTTTCGATCACTGATGTATAAGTATTCTATTTTTGAACTATCGTTCCGCAAATGTCTACGATTATGTACAGCTGAGAGAAAGTGATCGACTCAAAATGAAACGTGTACTTAAGAAAAACAGACTTTTGTCTGATGAAAACCAATACGTATTTGTATTTATTTCACTCAGTCCACTTGACACGTTGACTTTATTTTCCTGACGCGCCTCTCGTACTTTATCTAATTATCACATCACACACTTTATTGTTGAGTTTAACTGTTCTTGTTTATGATATTATTTATTCTCTCTCTCACATATACACTCATATACATAAGTAAAGAGAATCATAAAAACAAAAAATGGCATCATTTAATCATAATCCTAATGCTTCCGAAAATGTTCCTAACCCAAAATATTTAAAATTACAAGTACAATATGGGAGCGATCATCATGAATTATTATTGTCACGTAAAGATGATATAAAAATTGGTCATGTGCAAGATGAAATTGAACGTATTACAAAAGTTCCAAAATGTCATCAAACAATCGTTTATAAAGGACAAAGATTAGATCATACTCCTGATGCACGACTAGATGATTTGTACATATTCAATAATAGTAAGTTACAATTAGCTGGTACACAAACACAATTTCATGATAAGTATTGTTGTCCCGATCATTTACATGGTACACATAGCGTAGGTAAGATGAAAGAAAATCACAACATACTTCTCTGAAACAAGATTGAAGAATATAAAACCGAGTAATAATATCTCAAAAAACATCTGTTACCTTTAGATGATACTCATGCAACACAAGGAATTTCACAAAAACAACGTCCCTCAACAGCCGCTGCTTCTGCTACTTCAACGACGACGACAACGGAAACGACCGAAGTACGTCCACTAACCACATCATCAACTCAAATCAATGTTCGACCACTAACAAGTCAAAATAATAATAATAATGTTCTAACAAGTGTTCGATCATCGACACAGAGTAGTACGAATAAAAACCGACCATCAACTCAAAGTCGTAATAACAATTCAATAACAACAGCAGTTATACCGTATCATGATGACAGTACTACGATTGTTACTCACACGCATATGGAGAAACAACAACCGATCATATCTGGTCCCGCAGCACTGGTACAAACAACAGATCATCATTCAGAGTCCGGTGAGACTCAATATTACCAGCCTCAAAGAACAATACCTGAAACAAGTTACTTGAGTGCATACGCTCCAACTGCTCAATCAATGTACCATTCACCACATGCGGTTAGCACAGTCCCTTCATTAACCGTCGAAAAAACAACCACATCAAATTCTTCTACAACATATCCCACTTTTTCTTCTCACATTGGTCAAGCTCTCGAAAAAACCATGACAACGACCTATGATCATCCATCGTTTATACCAGATGCTAACAAGAAGTATGAATACTTTACTGTGCCTTACAATACAGATCCCGCTTCACTGTTACAGCAAATTCCACATAACTCAACAAATCATCAACATTAATTGAACTGTGAAATGCAAATAAAAAAATCAACTCGCTTTTCACACTTTCATGCTTTACGTACTGTAAATAAATCAAGACAAAAAAAATAAAAGACATAAAGGCAAACAGTTCTCCAACCGTTTTCCATAATAGAAAATTATTTACGAGGAAAATGTCTAATCCCTATTCCACTGAAATATACGCGGTTACAGATAATTTTGATACTCGACACAAGTGTGATATCCTTTTGAATGTGCCTCATTCTTGACTGAACGTGCAGAAATCTAGTCTCTACAAACCCATTATGAACTTTCAGTTGAAGAAATTCTGAAATTCTGATCTGAATAATCAAGTATATTTCAATGGAGTAGTTTTTCGTATTGTCATTTGTCTTTTTCTTGTAGAAAGTCGTCTTTCCGTCAATACTAATTACCAGTCGATAATTTTTTTTATTAGTTTTTCGTTCTCAAGTTTTAGAACTGCTACAAATAGCAATTATATGTGTTATTTGTAATTATCTTGATTTAAACAACTTACCAGTTCTTTTTCTGAGCACAGACGAACGTGGTTTTTGATTTTGTCTCAAAAATGTAAATAATTGTTCAACTAGAAGGAGAAGAATGAACAATAAAATTTTTTTATAAAAGAAGCTCGTCTTATTATTCTACCTTTATTTATGGTTTGAACACAATCATTACACGCACGATCTTCTCTATTATCTAAATGAATTAATTTCGCTTTTTGAGAACAACATGCACTACAAAATATCTAAAGAAAAACAAACAACGACTAGTGTATAATGTGATCAGTTGTTAGATCTGCTTACTTTTCCACATGCACGACAGTGATGTCGTCTGCGAGTTAATGTAAAACGTGTTGTACATTTCATGCAAGCTGCAGCTTCTTGATCATTCATCCATTGAGGACAAACTTGTCCGAGTGTTCGATCATTCTCACTCAGAGAACTCCATTCCGATTCAGCTTGTAACAATTTCTCATGTAAATCTACAAATAGACAAAATAAAAACAGTAGAATAAATCGAGTTTTCACATCTATTCAACAATTTTAAGAAATGAGCTTTTTCGTAAGACTCTCGAATGAAACTAACCTTGATCGGTGGTTGATTCACTTAATTCATTTTCCTGAGTTATTTCACTTTGATTTTGTTTATCGTCTGACTGAAAACTAATAGTTGCTGAAGTACAACTATTGTCTACTTGTTCCGCAATATTGTTAATATCATTATTATTATAACGATGTTCCAAATCCATAGTACAAATTTCTTCATGTGTTAATTCGTTCGATTGAGCTTGAGGGGAAAGTTCTTGATGTTGATGATCATCGACAATTTGTTTTAACAACATATCAATTTTATCCACTTGTTCTGATGAAAAATGGTAGAATGGTTCTTCTGCCGTTGTAACAGTAGATGAGGATGGTGGTAATGTGGCAAGTAATTCTTCTAAAAAATGAAATCCGTCCTCATTACTGCTCTTAACTTGTTCTTCAATATCATGCGGCTTTTCTATTGTATCGCTTTTAACTATTTGTTCTAATTCATATTGTGGTGGTGGTATTTGCATAGAATTATTACTATTATCATAATTATAATTACTATTATTATTATTATTATTTTCTAATTCAATTGGCATTTGATCATCATCAGATATTGTGTTTTTAACAAGATCAAATTCTTGTAAGATCATATTTTCGTTATTATTACTGTTATAAAGAATATCTTCATGCTGAGAACAAACAAGATCAACATCGTCTTTATATTGTTGATTAACAACATCAGGAACAGTTGAAAAAAAATCATTGATCAATGACACTTCTGTTTCATTGGATGGCAACAAAAAGTCCTAAATAGAAATATATTTTTGAAGAGTTACTATTTAACATCAATTTATATGTTCAGTTTGTACCTCATTTTGCTGATTATTATTAGTATCATCAATATTATATTTAACTTGATTAGTAAATAATATGTTCGATTCATTGCTATCATCAATTGTTTGTAATAATAAATCGGGTTCATCTTCTATTTCGACTCTTTGATCAGTTAATTCATTTTCTACATGTATCTCCTGTTGTTCTACAATATGGTCAAGAACTGACTGTTGTTGATCATTTTCGATCGTTTTTGATTCGATATTTGTTAAATCTGGTAATAAATCAATTCTTTCGTTATGAGATTGAATATTATCGAGTATCTGATCAGAATTTTGAACTACATCTAATATTGAAACAATGTCATCATTATCGTGATGATTATTATTCAATGTATTTATGTCTTCTTGTTCAACTATTGCATCGTTTACATCTGCTGAACTCTGAGTAATAACATCAGGTAAATCAGATGTTAAATGTTCATCAGCTGTACTAATAGGTGTAGGTAAAATTGTATTTACAGCATAAAGTTTAAGAATATCTTGTTTAAGTTTTTCAAGTTTGTTATCATTGTTTGTTTTATCATTATCATCATTTGAATCGAGTAAGAGTAATTCATCAACAGTATAAGAAGGCGAATATTTGTTCTCATTTATAGAATTGGTCGATACATCTGCTTGTTGTAATTGATCAAATATAATATCGGTATTTGTTGTTGACAAATCATGGTTTACAGGATATTGAGGTGGTGAACTAACTAAATTGGAAAAATAAATTTAAGAACTATTTTTATTGACATACAATAAAGATCGAAAGCCGAAGTAGCTTACGTTTTTTTTCTAATTGATCTAATGCGTCATCAATATCCATCAACTATTATTAGATTATCAAAAACAAAACAGAAAATAAATTTACTAAAAACAAATTTTTACGCTAAAATATGAGGGGAAAATAAAGATAGTTGAAGTCAACAGCAAATCAATATGGAGACATATTTTAAAGGCTGATTCTTTAAAATAACCCATCACACAGCAGAAAAATGAATGAAAGTTTAAAGTAGCATAGGTTTTTTCCTTGTCTTTATTTATATATAGATATATTACTTTTTTTTTCTGTTTTAATATACGTATATATAGTATCACCATAAAAATAAATAAACAAATGTAAACATAAACCGAAAGAGAAATATGATTGAATGAAAAAATGACGAAGAACAGCAAATGACACGTAAAATGAAAGAAAACTTTTTTTTTAATCAAAAACTTTCTGGATGTTAATAAAAACATACAAAGATCTTTTCGTTCTAAGCATACATATGTTTTTACAGAAAAAAAAGCATGAAAAATAACCAATATGACTTTAAACACGCACGGAATGCAAAAGCGATCTTCTAACTCTACTCATCAACTGCTACAACATACAATGAAAGCAAAAACAAACAAGAAAAATAGTATTTCAAAAAAATCATAGAAGAATAGATATATCTCCCTTTTGCTCACATCTTTTGTCAGAGTACAAGAGAAATAAAGCAACATTAGAGGTATCAATTTAAACACAAACAAACAGTCCACAATCGACGTGAAACTTATTTAAAGCGAGGTATATGAACAATACAGACTTCTGGAAGAAGCTGAGAATCATATTTAATAATATAGCAATCGCCAACTTATTCGTATATGTAGCTTCACGATTGATTCAATTTTCCTTTAAATAATTTTCCTCACTGTAATTTGCGTTCAGACTGCATCTTGTTAATATTTTACTTCATCGTATTCTCTTCCTACAATTTTGGATCATACACTTTCATCCTTTCTTACTTCTTTCTAACTACTGTTACTAATTTCGAAAATAAAAAAAACACATCAAAATCAACAATAACAACAAGACGTGTTTTCGATATTGTTTTTTTTTTTTGATCTTTAGCCTTTGTACACAAACACACACTAACAAAAGAAAGACAACAAAAACAGAGAAAAAAAAATACATATATCTCAACCATTTGTATCAGCGTTTACAATTAATTCGTCTAATTGAAAATCATATCCAAATTGCAAATCAACGTAGGGTAAAGCCAAAAATGTTTCAGTATTATACGTTCTTAATGGTAAAACAGTAGTCAATGTGGAAGATGATGTAGTTAAATCATCATCTATATTTTGTGTAGTCCTATTATTATCGAGTTGTTTATTATAAACATACGATAATTGTTCGATAGGTACAAGAAATAATTCTGGTTGTTCATTTAACAGTTGATCATACGTTTTATTTTCGTTCTGATATTTTTCTAACATTTTACATTGATGAGCATCGTTCAAATCTTTAATATTTTCATACGGACATAGGAGAGATAAATCATGAGCATTTTCTTTAATGGGTGATACTGATGCTGGTGGTGGTAGCGGTGATGATGCAACAGAAACTGCAGGAATAGGCGATTTCTGTCTAATTTTTGGGACTTTTACTGTTCGTTTTCGAGTAGTGGTGGTAGAGTTGTTGTTAGTGCTATTTTTCGATGATATAAATAATGGTGATATGGGAGGATTTTGTGGAGAAGATAATGATTGACCAGATTGACCAATCGATGAACGAATTAGAGTATTTGATAGAGCAGACGGTGTACGAGAAGTCCATTGAGCTGTGGTGCTTGTCATTGATGAAGATGAAGAACTGGAAGAGGGTGGAGAAGCTGGTGAAGGAGAACCACCACCACTGCTACCTTCCCATGTGGTAGCCGTAGAACGAGTTCCATGTTGATGATGAGAAGGTGTTGTTGTAGTCGTTAGTTTTCTCCATGAACCTTGTTTTGTATAGTGTTGACTAAAATATAAATACGAACAAAGAAAGACTGATGAATTAAATACTGATTAGAGAAATATTGGGTTTAAAAAGCAATGGTTCAAAGTCTGCTGCTGTAAGATTTGAAGGTATGAGTAATACCTTGATTGTGTTGCGTCAACTGAATTGGTAACACTATTGGATGTAGCTAATGGAGTAGTTGTAGTCATATGTCGTCCATGATGTAAAGCTGAATAATCGACTTTATCATTATCGTTTAAACTTTCATCTTTAATTTGATTTTTCAATATTGCATTTATTGTTGGTGATTGAGTAGATAGAACATGTGGTTGTTTCATTTGCATTTCTAATATTAATTGTTGAGTAGTTTTCAATTTTGGAAGAGACGAAGAAGGAATCACCGTATTATTATTATTGTTATTATTGCTATTATAATGGACTGTTTCTGATGTATCCAGATGTTGTTTGGTACTTTTTCGTTGTTTAATACCCTGTGAAGATGTTGGCGTCGACGAAGAATAGGATCGCCCATTAATATGAGGTTTTTTTGTTTGTACCTGAACTTCTGTTGATGGTGATGGATCCAATCGTCTTTTTCTCGGCCGTGCTTTACTAGCTGGTGTCGATTGTTCCATGAGAGGATTCTGTAGTTCATTGGCAGCAGTCGATGGTGGCGTGATTTTAATTTTCAATTTAATGGGTGGTTGAGATACAGGAACTGGTGCGACGGCCGGAGATATTAGTGGTCCATGAGATGAGGATGACGAAAAGGCAGCATCGAAGACGGAGTCTCTTGTATTATTATCTGAGTCACCTGCACCTCCATCAGGTTGTTGTTGGTTTGATGAATTTTTTACAGTGGTCGTTGCTGTTGACGATGAATGAGAATAATGTAATAAATCACCATTTATCGGAGTTTGTTCATTGTTTGAAACTGTCGCTGCTGTTGGTGCCGAATTTTGCAATAAATCCTGCCATGTACGTAAGAGCTTTTTTGCACGTTGAGCAATTTCACGATTCGTCGTTTTTCGTCGGATATCATTAATTTCACGTCCGAGTCTAGTCGTCTACGAAGAAAGAATAAAAAAAAAATAAAAAAAAAAAAGATCAGTTGAGAAATAGGCATAGTGAAGAAAATAACCTTCTGTAACTCCAAGAATTTCATCAATGTACCAGCGAGATCTTAATGCTTACGGAAAAAAATGAGTCATATTATTCTAAGGAATATCTTAGGTTGGAAAAACGCAAAAAATGAGTAATAGAAGAAGAAACCCAATCCTTATTTTGTCCTCTCGCACGTATTTAGCTTTAAATCGTGACAATATTAATTAAAGCTAAAGTTATACAAAAATCTTGGCTATAACTTCTAATTCGTTGTTTCACTAGTAACTATTTCATGATTCTAGAGTCCTCCAAGAACCTCTGTCTATATCGTATTATGACTCAATTTACAATAAAGATTTTTGAAGAGCACTCGCTCAGCGATCGTTGTTGAGAACTTTTATGTGGGTGCATGTCTCAAACAGAGATGCAGGATTAATTTGACTGTAACGTTCATGACGAAGCGATACATTCTCAGAATTTGGTTGATCACTTACTTGCAACTGATGTTTCGTGATTTGGTTGTTCTCCAATTGTGATATAATATCAAGTACGGCATCTTCCTTAATGACCTGTAAAAAGAGAAAAAAAAACTTTTTTAGAGGGTTTGCTCCTTGAAAAATAAAATATACATCGTACAGTCAATAAAAACTCCTTTAGGAAGCGATATTCTATAAGCTATAGATGAAGCATACACGAACTCCGCGTATTAAAAAGTACTAAGGATACCCACTTAAACATAACCTATTCTTAGCATTTTCTCCTTTCGTTTGAAACAACGTAGTTGTTTGTCTAGTAGAAGCAAGATCTTCAATCGTCAAGAAGTCCTCATCATATCAGAAGAGAATAGTTCATTCCCGTAAAAAGTTGCAGCTAAAGTCATCTACTACAGCATAATTCTGAGAAATTCCTAACGTTAATTTTTTCTTCAGGATACCCTTTGGAGCAGCCACTGATTATGAAACATTAACCACCACAACAACAGTTTTGTCAAATATTGATCGAAATACAAATCTGACGATGAAGAAGATATTCAATAAATCGAGTATTAGTTTAGTATCAACAAACAAGCTGAACAAAAAGGAAAATTGCTTAGTCTATGAGATTTTGCTATACCCTCCCCCGCTCCAATACAATATTTCTCAAATTAAGGCTAATTTTAACTTTTTAGTATTTCGATTTCATTGTATTATCGAGAGCAATATTCAAATCAAATATAGTCCGATTTGATATTACTCACAATGTAATTGGTATCGACTGCTTTCAAGAGACTTTCTTTAAGAGCGTTCAAGGACTCGTTTTGCATGAACTGCAAACAAACACACACAATTTTTGTGTACGTTTTTGATATTATTTATCTTTAATTGATAATAAGCACAAATTAGATATGATAAATATTCATATGAGAAGACACTGCTGCTCGTTTATAAACAAAACAAACTGAGCAAATGTACAATGCGTTTCAGCTTATATACCTATAGTTTTCATAAGATTCAACAGCCAATCGACAAAGAATGGAATATACCTCTAGTCCAATCAAAAATGAAAAAGGAGACTTTGCAACCGAACAAATGTCAAAATATGTTGCCCATTCTACGGTTGTTGAAAGAATATTTGAGAATATTTAGATTTAAGTCTCATACGATTTCATGAAAGAATTATGATGAAGAAATTTAAGATGTTAATGTACTACGTATTTGGTAAAAAACGGATTTTATTTTCACGCACTTCTTCTATTCCAGAACATTGCTATGAGTTTGTGGGATCATCCATTGATATAACAGATTTTCCGAGATTAGTTCCTTTTATTTTATTGATTTTAAATGCAACATCTTTTTTTCTAAAACATCAAGTTTATCTGGTAGGAAAATACCTTCAGGAATCATTTATATATTTGTTTGTTATTGATCATTAAAGGATTGATAGTTGCATAATAAATAGTACTTACAGGGAAACTGTTGTGCCTGCTATTTTCTCTCATTTTGTTACCTAGCAAATCATAATCCTTTCGAAAACAACCGTTGTCTAATAGAGGAGTGATTTGTGAAATTGTTTATGAGTGACGTCAGCTTACATTAAGTGATTATCGTGAAATGATTTGCTAGACGTAAATTGCGTTGAGTTTGGGATAGGGAGAAGTTTACTATTTTAGAATAACACAAGTAATTCCTGTATTAGTACGATGTCTGAAGAATTGTCTCAAACCTGCATGGTTATGCAGCAGTACTCTTCTTTACTTTATATATTTCATTAAAAAGCAACGTCAGGAACTTATGTTTTGAGTTTCGCAGTATGTCATATTATATGTCAAACACTATACTTAATCATATCGAACTCCGTTAATATGATTTGTACAGTTATTTCTGTTTGATTAATTATTTAATTAGCTGATAAACAATGATTTTATTTTGTATAAAAAGTGTTTTATTCTTTTCCTTTTAGATATTAAACGATGACTGAAAATATGATGAATGTATGAATGAATCACGCCACTGTATATATGATTTTATTACACCAACTGTCATTGTTTACTTCTTTTTTTCTATAAATCAGCAGTCATACAAATCCTTTACATTCTACACCATGTAACCAAAATTTTCAGACTTTCAACATGATCTGACTTTCTAAAACTACCACAGCATTTTTAGCACAAAAATGAAAGTGTTAGAGTTTTGTAGTTATTGCCAGGTTCAAGGTGAGGTACTTTTCGCAGATTTTACATTTGATTACGAAACTTGGCTGGTTATGAACAAGCTAAGTATTCAAATTTTAATAATTCTATAGTTGATTTTTGGAAATTTACTTCTACTGTATTATGACAAGTTGAAGGAACGAAAATATCAGCTGTGTGTGTCAGTTTGAAAGCATAGGCGGCGCAGCCAGTAAACTTGATCCACCGCTGGTTTTACAATAAAAACACACATTTTCATTAGATTTGGTTTCTCATGTTCCTCATTTATTTTTCTTTCCAAAATATTTCCTATGAAAAGAGATTATTCAGTCACATATATGATAAGGTAGTTCTTACCCTTTAATTTAACTATACCATTCAACTGAGCATCTAGAAATGAGTAGAAACATCGTCTAGGCCTCTATATCGGAATCCTAAATGGCCCATCGACGCACTTATCAAGTGTTTATGCATGTTTTCAACTAAGCATCCAGAAATATAAAATCGACGACTGTGAGCACAACGTCACCCCGTCAAAACGTTCATAACGTCGGAAAATTTTTTTTTTCAACATACTGTCTCGGCCTTCTTTATCTTTGCCAATACATGAAGATGAAATATTAAAATATTGTTGACTACTTTTCTTTATAATTACCTTTTAGCTTCTAACGAAACTTTTACACAATGTATTCAATAATACACATACCGTTTTTTAAAGAATAAAATATCGTAATGAAAATATTTTGTTTATCGTTCTAATGGTTTTCAGTTTTGATGCTGATTCTGGATATGAGATTATTTTTGATGAAAACAGTTAAATTTTGGCAGCGAAAATGATAAAATACGAGCCGAATTTTAGAGTTTTTCCACTGAATTTTTCCTCAACGAAGTAAAATTTCCCAAAAAGGATACGTAACTTTTTTCTCACAGATATGACATAATAGTTAGGATGCAGAAAACATTTTGTCTCCGAAATCCGAAGACTAGATAAGTTTGCAAGTTCGACAAGACAAGTTTTCCACTTCCAGTCGAGTTTCGTTTCTCCAATCATCATTTTTATAGTTGGCACCTTAACATTTTCGCTTTTCTTTATATTGTCGATCTAAGACAAAATATAGCGGTCATAAAAAGAAATACCATTGACAAGCCGTTTTCAGAAGTTAATGACCACTCGTTTTCAAAATACGTCCGCTTCAGATCGTGAACTAGCAATGTACGATCAAACTAAAAAACGGACAGTTATTGACACAGGCAACAAAGCTTCAAATGCAGCTGAGAGTAGATATTACGTTCGCATAATAAAGTAACAGCAGTAGTTTCCATTTTATTGAAATACATATAATTAAATTAAAACGAAATATTTCAACGTTTCGAACTTTTAAAGTTCGAAACGTTGAAATATTTCGTTTTAATTTAATTATATGTATTTCAATAAAATGGAAACTACTGCTGTTACTTTATTATGCGTACTAAAATTTTTGCCCATTCATAAAGAAAAAAAGATATTACGTTGCCCACCGAAAGTTTTTCATCTAGTAAGAGACCAAGGTTGGAACTACTTATGCAGCAGATTATCAATGAGATCCTTAATAACCCCTAAGGCATCCGTAACGGCACTACATGGGGAGTTTGAAGGGCAGGTATTTCATTGGAGACAGTCGACTACGGAAGTGTTTGAAACAGATTTCGGAAGAAGCTCTATTTCCGTTACTTTTTTCACTCGTCAGCCTTCATTGAACGAAAAAAGTTATCATGTCAATGAAATTTCTATTTATATGTTTACTTAGTCTGCTTGAAGTAGAAAAAACAAACGTATACGTATATACTAAATAAGGTTACATCCGTGACCTTTAAGGACAAATTATCACTTGAATTACTCATACTTAGGGGACAAAGTTTTCGACCAATGAAAATCAAGGAATAAATCTACTTCCAAAATCTGTTTTAAACATTCTATTAAGTTTTTCTTTCTAACTCGCTTTTCAATAATTCGTATTCACTCAGAAAATTTACTTAAAACTAATGAATTTACGCTCATCAGAAATCGAAATCAAACTAGAAAAAGTAATAAACAATAGACAATCAACTGTTTAAGATATATTCAAATAACAAAGCTGAGGAAATAACTGACTGTGAAAGATTATTCTAGTCAGTCATTGCAGACCCAAAAAAGAAGATTCTATAGCTCCAGAAGAAAAAATTTGTGTAGGAAGTGGAATACAAACATATTTGTGTGTTGGTCACGAGGAACAGAGAAAGTAGGTGGTTGTGAAATGATTCACAGATCAAGAACAGAAAGGAAAAAATATATCATCCAGAGCACAACAATAACCAAGTTTAGAGAGAATACGAAATAAATAGATTCTGTGCTATACCTTAGGTGAAGCTAGGCCAAATATACACTCTAAATCATCAAGCTTTCGCCTGCAGCTCAGACCAATATCTTCAGTATCTGAGTCCCATCTGAGGTCGTGCGACTGAAGGACACCAAGACTACGCGCAGAAGAACAACAATAAGCGGAGAGTTATTTGAATAGAGGTGATTGAAAGAATAAAAAAAAACCGGAATCCCCGGATAAAAGGGGTTCATCTGTTGATCTTTTTAATTATGGCACGTGAATTATCAATTTCTTCGTTCTTTGCGAAGCTCTACCAGAACATATATGATCCACACACTTTCTGCTGCGAGTTAAACATTGACCGACCGATGATAAATGGAAAATCGTTGCTAATCCTCTACACCGTGCTTTTTCCATTCAAAATTTGCGAAATGGATACTAAAAAGCAGGTTTTACTTAAAAACACACTCAAATTTTTCCAGGATAACCTAAGTCTCAACTTTTTAATTTTTAAATTCAGTCGGTAACCGTGTCCGCCATTATAGTCATCTATTTTTTTTATGGATACTACTAATTTCCGTGTCATCCTTAAATTTCAGGATAGGCTTTAAGAATGGCCAGTTTCAACCGGAATATCTGCCAAATAAACAATCATTTAATGGCTGTTTATTTGAAAGATATTCTGGTTGGGTGTTACCAGCGGTGTTACAGCGGCGAACTTCCACTAAAATTTATCTCGATAATGGGCTTTTGGATTAATATGCTAAATTTCTTGCATGAAGAAACTTTTACCTTGTTAATATCAGTACTTTTACTTGCGTGGAAAGAAATCTTTACTTGCAAAGTCTACTGTATTTAATCATCATAGGAAAAAGCTAAACTGAAGAAAGGAAAGCGAAGTATGACTTTATACTTTTGTGTGAGTGTGCTGCTTTTATTATTTAAACTTAGATGGAGCCGTATACACGCGCACACGTAATTCAAGTAAGCCTCTGCGGCTGTTCGATTGGCTATTAAACAAGTCAATCAAAACTGCAATTTAGGAGTAATACTTTCTCTTTTTGTTCTTTTTTCGACGACACGACATAATATAACACGTTGTTTTTTAGCGATTTATTCGATGTGTCTTCTCACAAATACGCATCATAGTTCCTGTTCTCTATATCGGCTTCTTCTAGATCTCACGTATAATGCTAAACGTTTCTGAAATTATGAAATGTTAAGTGTGAGTTAGGATTTAATGGACTAGGGAAGAGCAAGTGTGAAAAAGTGACCCTTCTCGTCGGTCTATCGCCTTCGGACTCGGGTTGATTTCCTATAAAAAGTACACACAGTTCAGCTGGCATAAGTCGATGATTTTAAGCTCCATTTATTCTTGATTTATCTCAATTTTTAGTATCTGATCGAATCCAAGTTTATAAGCCAGTTTAGTCAACTATTCGTTTACCGAATGAAAAGTGGAAAGTAAGAAGAAGGGGAACCACATTATAAAAACTCATACTAAACATAGGCGGATGATATGTTAACCATCAACGTTGGTAAAAGTTGTTGTAGGGAGATGTCATCTAAATCATTTCGAGTTTCCAGTTCGTTCCGTCTTTTTATGAAAACATATTTTTTAAGACTGTCATTCTTCATTATTGGCTTGGGAATTTTTGATCAACAATCTCAAAGTGTTTTATGTGAATTCATATCTTGAGCGTAGTTTAATTCTTTTTAGTAATGTCAAGTGCTAAATTCTGAAGCTTAAGCGTTCGAAGATCGATTAGAAAGAATGGTGACTTATTCATGTTTATTTCCAAACATTTGTTTTCTATACCATGTTGTTTTGTTTTCTCATTTAAGAAAAACGGTCGGTTTTTAATATAGAAAGAACGAACGAAAAACCTACCCATACTCAGAAGGATTTCGGATGAAGATCAAACAAGAGTTAGACACACATACACTTTAATATAAGCCCCGTCTTCTAGACATATTATACCTGAATCGTACTGAAAAAGTGATCTTAAGCCGTTCAGCTACAACTGTTCTGCGATCGAACGATATTTTTTCCAGATATGTACAATCAGGTATAATTGAAAACAAGTAGTTAACTCTAACGAGAATAGCATCTAGAACGAAGAAATTTTTTCAGATGAAAAGTAGTAACTCTAATGAAGTACTAAAATATTGGTACTCAACAACCGAAAATTGATATCTGAGTATTCATGAGTACTCCAGTTTTCAAACCTTGTTTCTGAGTACTAAATCGATTACTCTCATAATTACCATAAGACTGAAAAATTTATGCTGAAATGTTACTTATTCGTGGTATTCTGGTTCCTAGGTACTGTCAACGAAAAGTATATTTTCGGTTTACTTAGTAGAATAAAAATAACTTTTTCTATACACCTGATCGCGATTTTACAATCCTCTACTTCGAATATACAAGGAGATTTAATGTAAAATCTGCTAAAAACCAGCAGTTACAAGAATTTTCACCCACCTTAATTAGTGATAAGTATTTATCTCATCTCAAGTAATGAATTTATTTTGTTGACCTTGATGATTGAAGTTGTTTCTCAGATTGATGAACATTTGTCTGTTGATAAATGAAAGTCACCCGTATAGATGTCTCATATAAGAGGGTAACAGTCATTTATTTCCACCGCTGACCGATGTCATAGCGTTAGTGAAATGAATCCTCAATTTATAGATTTCAAGTGCAACTTACAGTTTTATCACAGACCAGATAGGAATGATGATTATGAACGAATGTGAAAGAAAATAGTGCACATTTGATTCCATTCGTATAATTCATTGTTATCACTGCTGGATTCTTTAAAGCCTCTCACACTGATATTTCCTGCTTTACTCTGTAATAATTTTAGTTGCAGTTTTTGTTTTATTTACATTTTAAAGAATATTTTTCGATAAAATATTTGTTTATCCTTGAGACTAGTGAATATTTTTATTTTATTTTGCGATAGACACTTCTCTTTTTTTTAACGCACTCAATAACATTGCATTATTCATTTTATCAATCTTTTCTTATCAGTTCGATAAACCCGCTTTCTGACATAACTATTTTTTAAAAATATATTTTCCTTTTATCTCGCCTTAGGGCTTATTCAGTTACATATTATAGACGACAATGAATTTACTTTCCTTCAAAATTAGAAGACACCGCCAATATCAACATAGTGTTTTTATTACTAAATTTTTTTTTCATACAAAAAAAAAGAAATATTAGATATTCTTATCCTTTCTTAACATTTTGTCTCTTGTTGATAGGTTTTCGTCTTACATAAGTAAATTTAAAAAACTATAATTTTATTTTCATATTCTTGACGTGCTCATAGTTCTCGAGTTGATTTTTTTCACTACATATACTTTATTTTTCTATCTTTTTTTTAGTAGTTTTTATTTTTTTTACACTTTTTTCCGAAAGAGAAATTTCTAAGATCTATTGTGTTTATACTATGCTTGTTAAGAGGTATGCATCGTTCATTATAATTCTTTTCAAACAAAAAAACTTCCATGTTCGTCTGAGCCATTAACAACTAATTACGGTAGAGTATTCTATGGAAGAAAAATTTTCAAAAGTCTTCAAGATTATTGATTGTTACCGAGAGCTTTGAAAAACCAGGTTAGTTTGGATACAAATATTCCGTTTTCTTTCATGAATAGATAGTCCAAAGTGTTCTCTTCCAAATGAGAACTAACGAGAATAAACCAAATTTTGGTTATATCAACTATGTTTTTAGTTTAAAAGCTATTGAATCCATAGAAAAGCGTACCTTTTTCTTGACTTTAAAATGTCTGTATTATTATTATTACTAGTCCTTTTAAACTAAAACAAATTGATTAAATCTAGCTCTATTATGACGTTGATTTGTTTCTCAACAATAATATTTTCTTGATTTTATTGTTTATAAATCTCCTACAAGTTTTCTTTTAATATTTGTTCATTTTTTCTTTTTCTCTTGCGTCTTCTTCTGTTTATTCTCATATATATATACATTGTACATTTTTATTTGAGTTGATGAGCTGAATCATTCGTTTAGTTTTTCTTCTCTTTTTTTTTTTCCTCTATTCAATTCTATTAAAGTCTAATGTATGTAGTAATTTGTATTATATATGTGTGCATGCGATCATCCTCTCTCTCCCCTATCCTCACTTGATTATCGTATTACTTAACCGTTTTAGTGAGTATAAGGCATAAAAATATATATAGAAGAAGGAAAAGGCCATGTTCTCTATTATATAATATGTTTAAACACTGTTTTCTTTTTCATTCATTTTGTTTCTTTCATTCATTGAACTTGAACATTCATTATTCATTTCAAAGGTTTTCTATGTGTTGTTAGTATTTGACATATATATAATTGCATTGAATAGAGAATATGTCGATGTGAAATAAGTCAGCATGCAAGATTGTTAATGAATATGCATTTTATAATGTCATTTTGAATAGTTCTTCTAGATCTATATGTACACATCATTATGGTGCCAACAACTACCGCCAATCTTTTCATTGTCTGTGGTAAGTTAAAAGTACTTTTCCTCTTAAATACAGAACGTTGAGAGTCTTCACTGTCTTCGAGACCAAAACTTTCCGGTGATTTGGTAATTGTTAATATTTAGATTTTTGAAATGAAAAGTTTAAAAAATATCCGTTTTTGAACGGGCTTGATAGTCGATACGTTCACCCCTAGCTCTAGATTAGAGATTGTTGAAATGTACTACTATAATCTGTTCCATTGTAAATTTTTATTCTAGTATCAGAATATTATTGATAGTTTTCCTTCAACTTGGCTGTGTTTTGAATTTGGAAGTTTCTTTTTTACCTTTTTTTTGGTTCTAAAACAACAGAAGAAGAATGAATGCTTCAGTGTCATGAGAAAACGTCAGTGAATCAGATGGTTCAGACACAGTCGTAAACGATCATGAACAGCGATTTCTGGTCAGTTATGGCCGCCGAATCCCGTAATCGTTTTCAGTCGTAAAGGCTAAGCTATGGTGATTTCCACTTGCCGTTTCTAGCTAGCGTACCTGTGTCTGTTTATGGTAGTTATAAACGGTCCGAAGCGATACCTTAACCGCCTCTAAAGTAAGCTTATGGTACGAAAGTACTTTAATATTACATATTTAACTATACGTTTACAAGAATAAAACAGTCTTTTCACTTAACCTCTTTGAGCCAATGAGTTTAACAATTAATTATTGTCTCTGTGCACCAACACATTGGTGCCGTGTGAGTGACCTAATGAGAATACCATTCTCACGATCGCAAAACTTATTCGAAGGTTAAAAATATTCTTTTTTTCACATTTGACAAAAAAGTTTAGTGTTTTCTTGATACGGTTGCAGCTATTGATGGCTCTTCGAATCATCAGCAAATTCTTATACAATTTTTGAGTTTTTTATGACTAACTTCAATGGATCGGATTTCACTTTCTTTTCATTTGTCTCGGCTCTGTTACAAGTACCGAGATATTCATATGATTCATTCAATGCCCTCTACAGTTTAGAATAGTGAATACCTCGGTATTTGTAACAGGGTCGAGACAAATGAAAACAGAAAATGAAATCTCATTTAGTCCTTGTTTAATTCTGAAACTTTCATTCAATGAAGTTGTGTCATAAAAAATCGGAAAAAGTGCACGAAATCAGAAGGTTTATTCCATCTGCGACCACATCGTCTTACAAAAACGCCGCTTTCCGTCTATAAAAATATTGTGTCGTTGCTAAGTTATGAGTTTTTCAAAAATGCTGTAGTGTCATTTTTATCAAAAGTGTTGTATATCGAAGTATAAAGCTTTTTCACCTATAAACATGTGCAGACGTTCGAGCGCAATAGAACAAGTGATGATGACTACTGCGATTCGAATCTGTGCACATACTACGGATTCTTTTTAAACCTGTGAAAACACACCTAAAAGGACGAAAGTCCTTCCTCCTGACTCATTTTCGCAAGGTAACTCTACAAAAACTGATTTCTTAATCCCCAAAACTTATGAATATCTTGATGTTCTCTACAACCTAACAGTATCAAACTGTATCCGATTTGAAGTTCATGATGGTTCTCTAAAAATCTGATTTCCATAGGTTCATCTAAGAAGGATCTATGAGAGCAAATAAATTACGGATTCATGGGCGGCATAAAAAAATCATCTGTTATAAAATATACTCCGAGAAAAATAGCGAGAAATCATTTGGTGAGGCTTCCTCATGAGGCAAAAATTCAGATACTATCATATATTCATTAAGGTCGACTTTTCTACAAAATCTCTCTTAATCTTCGATATACAAAAAAAGACAGAGGATTGTTGATCTAAAATGTGAGAAAATATTTCTTAATAATGATTATTAGTTACCGTTAATGTTCTTGCGAGTGAAAAGAGTAGAAACTGTGTATTTAACTCTTTCTAGTTTTCTTTCTTTTCCAGTTTTATTATTCATTCAATTTGTTTTTGGTTTAAATGAACTAAAGAATGTCGTCAGCACACCCAATCCTGTACGTTTAACTATAACGCCAAACTCCGGTGATATAATGAATGATATTGAATTAGAATGTCATGTGTCATCCGATATAGATATAAATGAAAATATTTACATTCGATGTTTAACCGATAATGTTCGACCGAGTGGAATATTATTGCAATATGAAAAGGGTGAGAACAAATGTATAGTGTCAAATAAATTTATGAATAATAGTCATTATGACATATGTAATAAAACATTAATTAGAATGAAAATTAACTTTACGATTATTTCAACAATAGATCAGACTATTTCTCAGGTTAAATATGAATGTCGAATTGGAAATGAGTATTATGATCAACAAACATATAGAATTATAAGTGAGTATTAATGGATTTACTAAAACCTGCTTTCCTCGTTATTCTATTTTTGTTTTGATTTGAAGAAGGGACAAACACTGTCGATTGAAGAACTTTGCGTTGTAATTTATTGATGTGTTTTATTTTTTTGTTTTTCTAGCAGCCAAACACTCTCATTCATTCGAACCATCTCATAAATCTTTATTCTCCTCGTCGCGTTCGTCATTATTTTCCAATTATAAATTGTTATTTATTAGTTATCTGCTATTATCGTTTTCCTTGTACAATTTAGTGTAAGAACGATTACAAAAATGGAATATACAGAATCTCCCGTATGCATGTTTATTTTCTGTGATAGTTAAAAGAAACAACAACAACAGCAACATTAAAAAGATAACTGAAAATATGTGAATTATTCTTTTTTTTTTGTTTACAAAACACAGTGGTTATTATATTTCTTATCGAACAGAACTATTTTTGCTACTCACTTGTTTTTTTATTACTTTCATATAGATTATTTGTAAAAAAATGTTCGTTTTAACTTTCTGCTCTTTTGAACTGTTGTGCTTATTGGTTGATCGTACAACACATTTTTCTTCTGAAGTTGAAAGTTGTGCTGATCGCTCGTTCAAAGCCTGTCTCTTCATCGGTTCAACGTTGTTAAACATGTCAAGAATAATAGATCTTATAATAGAAGCAGAAGATTCTTCTCTACATACTTGGATTTATAATGATAGTACAAGCAAAATTGATTAGTAGCACGGTCGAAAAAATATTCTACTCAAATCGCGTCCACCATGACAATATAGTATCATGCTTCCCGTTGAGCTTAAAGTACTAATTCTTCTCCAATAAACCTGAATGAAGAACACTGTTTACCAAGCAGTTTTCATACTCGATGTCTTGTTTTGTCTCATTGAAAGAAAGTCAAGATAAAATGATCGTATCAAATATTACGGTTTTTTTTATCGAACATTTTACAATTGTTATACTCTTCAGATAGGCGGATGTTGAATGTTTATTTCTTATATAGTTACGCTTATTTGATACCATTAGAATTATTCCTCTGTTGTGAATTATATTTCGATATTGTTTTTTTAATTGTGCAATCAAACTATCCTGTCTGTGTTTTATTGTCAAATGAAAGAGATTCTTTTTGTGAACATATTTTTCTTCAACTAAGCCTGATTTCTGTTAATTTCTGCTTTTTCTTCTTCTTTTACAGTCATTTGTTCGAGAATTACTAAAACAAAAGAGTCATTGTTTATTTAATGTTCAGATAGATGTATTTTATTTTTACCTTTGTTTTCAACCACGATTTTACTAGAGTATCATACTACATGTGAGCAATTTTTATTTCGTCATCGTATGTTTTGTATATTTCACACCGGTTTCTCTTTTTATTCTAATATGTTTATATGTACATTCGTTCGTAGTGAATTCATAAAAAAAACATATCAAAGGCTTCTTTTTCGATTTTACTACAACGAGACCTTTTCTTTACAACGTCACAAACATCTATACCTTGTTCCTTTGTTTCACGTTATGTTCTTTTCCTTTTATTTCCTAATAAAAAGCAAGAAAAAAGGTTTATACTGCTACGTTCATTTAAAATATTTGCCTTGTTTTATTGAAGATCAGCTGAAATAAATAGTCTATTCTTTGTGATTTAAGCATAAATGATATCACATTGTAACATATGAATCTATGGCAATAGACGCCAGGGATCCGAAAAACTAACCGAAAAAGTCGAAAGTTACTTGTGCGGTAAAAAAAACTTTAACCCTTTCGTTCCGGGTTTCTTGAAAGAATGGCGTCTCTCAGCTGATAAGCACGTGCGTCTCGTATACGAGACGCCCGGAATCAAAGGGTTAAAGAAGAAAATTCAATATGAGATCTGCACTTCGTAGAGAGAAGAATACGTGTGTACTTGTAAAGAATTGTTTGTTTTCTCTGTATATACATTAAAACTCGCAAATTAGGATAATATTTAAGGCTATATCAGGTTTTACCACATTCTACAATAAATAGAAATAATAATTGATAATTTCTTTGTTCTATTTTTAGATAAAACTTATTGTTTCCAAACTGTCTGATCAATGATTAATGTTTTTATTAACATGCAAATACAAATAATCAACCAACTAAAACAAATTTAAACATTTTTATACAACTATTGTCTTTTAAGCTTTTTAATTGTTTAATATCATTGAAATTTCATACTTAAAGCTATAATAGGATTTATTGATTAATCAAATTGATTTACTTTTCTCATGTAGTTTAGAAAAGTTTTATTAGCTCACATAACTTCTAGCTTTAGAAGAAGAAAAACCATATAAAACCTATGAAATTTATCAATAAAACTAAATAGTAAAAGTTTGACAAACAAATATATGACTGTTTTAAAATACTTTAAAAATTAAAACTTTTATCAAATGCCACAGAGAAACAAAGTACAGAGTAATAGAAAGACTGAGATACAGGGCACAGACAAACAAGTGACGTATGAATATGTTTCTTCTAGCGTCTAGGCTAAAGATAAGAAAATAAACAAGGAAGATGGCACACGAAAAGTGATAAACGCAGAGAGTAAAAAAAAAAGCAGATACATACAGAGCTTAGTGAGTCACACAACAATAGAGAAGAATAAGATGAAAAGCAGAGAATAACACTCACAAGTGAATCACATTTAACATGCCAAGTTTTTCGAGATTCATACCGTTATTCTCGTTCTCACATACATCTGTCATCACTGAAACTGAAGCGTCAAAAAATTTTAGCACTTTTTATTTGTTTACAGTTTTTGATGACTGATACTGATGTTACATCAATTACTTGTCTTTTCGCATAGACACTTATTTATGATAGACGTTCAATAGAGTGAAATTAAGATAAAATACAACGTAACCATCAAAATATTGGACATTGATAGCGCAAATCTTTTAGACCGTATCATCTTAATCTCCGTGAAAAATTTTTGTACTCTCTTTTTTTATCTTTTTCAGACGTTTCTAGATAAAATAATTGATAATGGCGACCAATTTTCCTCCGCTATCTCATCGAGAACGCAATACAAATATAACGGGTTTAAGCGCTTATTTTCCTAATACAGCTACCCATGCTGATCCAGCTCGTTTTATATGTATTTATCCAGCCTATATTAATGCTAAAAAAACACGTGTTCAAGGTAGACGTATATCAAAATCAAAAGCTGTTGATAATCCAACATTAAATGAAATTCGTGATATTCTAGGTATATTTTCTATTATTGTATATTAATATAATTTTTATTTTTTAACAAACATTTTTATCGATTATTCTTTTTAGAAAATGTTGGTATGAAAGTATTTGTTGAAGCAAATCGTTTATATCCACGTGAAGAAAATCGTGAACCACAATCACGTGGTCGAATACGTGTTCAATTGAAGAATATTGAAGGTGAAATTTTAAAACCACAATTTAAAACGCGAGATGATGTACTATATTATGTTGCTGAAATGATACCAAAATTAAAAACACGTACATCACAATCATCGGCAAGTGGTGGTGGATCATCCGGATCAAATCAACAACAACAACAAAAAAGTAGTCAAGAACAACCAAGAGGAAAAAAACGTTAATTATTTTGTTCAACTTGTTATTGATGTCTTTTAGTTATTATATTATCTTTTCTTATTTTGTTTTTCAAGGAAAAAGAAAGATAATATTTTTAAGAATGTTTGTTTTTATTATAAGTTGTTTCAATACTCCTTGATAATGATATCTGATTCGTTAATTTAGCTCTTTTATTCTAAAATTTGACTAATGTTCTTAATTTTTTATAAACATTTTTCAAAATGACAAAAATAAATCATTAAATCTAAACAAAAAAGATTCATTTATCTATTCTATTCTAGATTTATGTTAATGATATATTTTTTATCGTTTGCTATTATGCTTTTTGTTCTTTTATATTCTTTTAATATATCTGTTATGTTATTCTCTAATTTTCTGTGATATTTCTTTGTTAATCAAATGTTAAATATATTTGATTCATTATTCTCAAATGATTCATTATCATTAAACAACAAAAATGTTGTGATTACTCAATCAAATGTGAATTTATTATTTTCTCTTATTTCTAATAATAAAAACAGTGAACAACAACCATTAGAACAAGATGATGAATATGTAATCAATTGTTTAATAACTATTTTACGTCTTCTTCATCAAACATCATTGGATCAACGACATGTTGATTTAACTGCCTATATTCAAGAATTATTTCAATCTATTGAAAATTTATTTTCAAATGAAAACAACAGTGAACAATTTGGATTAAATATAATTAAATCATTAACACAATTATTACAAGATTATAATGATCGAGCAGCATTAAAAATTGAATTTTTAAAAGCAAATTGTTTGAAATCAATAGAACTTATTTTATCTAAACAAAATAATCAACTTGTTATTTGTACAATTCTATTATTTATTATTAAATTTATTTATAATTCAGAAAATGTTAGAGTAAGTAAAAGTTTTTATAGATAAATTTTATAATAAAATAAAATTTCTAATATTTATTTAGCAATCATTTCTTGAGTATGGTGGTTATGAGAAGATATTTGGTGCGTTACAACATATTCAAACACCTACAACAGAATTTATTAACGAATTAATTGGATTGGTATGTATCAATAAACTCTAAAATCGTCTTTTTCTTAAGAATGTCGATTTTTATCAGAAATATCGATTTTAAGATTTATACATAGATTGATTTTATAGCCCAACGTGTATTTATTTTCATAATCTCCATTGCTACCTTCTATGAAAATAAATTTTCATAATGTCAAAGGACGTTTTTTTTGGAAATCTTGAAAAGTACAATATTTGAATTTTAATTCTTGCCACGTTATTTATGCACTTAAACTATTTTCTAAACGCGTAAATTTATAGAGCATTTTTTTCTGATCTTAGAGAGACGTAGTACAATTCTGTGTAACTTTTTGTTAAAAAAAAGCTAACAGCCTCTCTGTACAAATCCTTCGTAAAGTGCACTTAATAATAAGTGCACGACGTTTTTATTCAAAATTCTTGTTTTAAGTTTTAGTTGTTCATTTGACAACGATTTTTTCACCATCTTAAGTACTAAAAAGTATTCAAAATGTAGCCAAGACTTGGCGCTACAAATTCACAGATCCGGATTTATTGAATTATTTTTTGTTTAGTTTTTCTCAAACTTTTATAAAAAAATTTGTAAAAAGTTTCGACTAAGTTTTTGAATAACTTCACTTTTCTCAAAAATTAGATTGAAAATCCACCACGGTTAACGATAAGTCTTTTACTGTATTTTAAGACTACCGTGGGTTTAACACTCAAAATGACGGACAAATCTTTTCCATGCACATCCACTTTTTTTTAACCCTTATTTTTAGCATACTTATGAGAAAATTAAAAGATTTTAGGCATAAACTTATTATGATCCTTCTAGCATAAGACAAATATTCAATGAACATTCTATCATAATCCGATGATCTTAGACAAAAATAGATTTCTAATAGTGAGAGTTTTTAATTTTTACTAATAAAAGTCATCTTATATTTTAATTAGATAACTGAAACGACAACTGTTCAGATGTTATGTGATAATGATACGACTCCTGCACCCGGTTCATCATCTCAACAACCTATTATTGACTTATTTGTATTATTAATTAATCCTCATATTGCTGTATCTTTAATTTATTGGTTACCGTATATTAAATCTGTTGAATCTCAACAGAAAATTGTTTATTCATTAAATATAGTTTTTTTTCGTTCATTACAAAATAAAATGACTGCATGCTCAAATGGAATTGTTATGGCATTAATTAAAATATTAGATCATAAACCACAATATGATAAAATTGTTCTCGGTAAATTTGACATTATAAAACATTTTTCTTATCTTCATATATATTATGTTTAATTTTAGATACAATATTGTCTATGTTAGAAAAATTATGTCGATTTTCAATAACACCAATTGAATTAAAACAAATATTTTCATATTATAATAGAATGCGTTCTCGTACAAAGGTAGATGAAATACATGAAAAAAAAGAAGAAGATGAAGAAGAATTTCTCTATAGAAAACAAGTATTAAGAATAATGACAACAGCAGCTAAACACGATGATCAAGATGGTGAAAATGTTTCCTCTTATTTTGATTTACAACGAACAAATAGCGGTATTATTGTTCCGTCCATAAAACGTTGGCCAGGTTCTCATATAACATTTTATTGTTGGCTACGTCTTAATCATGAAGTAGAATCTTATCCGTATGATCAACGTCGTCAATTATATAGTTTTTATTCTGATAATGGTTTAGGTTTTGAAGCATTTCTCGGTGCCGGTAGTACATCATTATATTTAATTGTTAGTGATCGTAAAGAATTAACCTATGTTGAAATACCCGAATGTGATTTAATTGATGGATGTTGGCATTCATTAACAATTGTTTATTTTCAACAAAAATCCATGTTTTCATCATTTCAAACATCAACAACATGTCATTTATCAATTTATATTGATGGATGTTTAAAAAAAGATGTTAAAGATTTTAAATATCCAACTGTATCAGAAATATTTACAATGGCAAGTATCGGTTCATCTAGCCAACGACCACATTCAAAATCATCAATTTTAAATAGTGGAAATAAAAGTCAATCAAAATTAACGGGTAAAATGGTTCAACCATTTAAAGGTTTATTTATGATGGCATCTGGTACACAACAACAAATGAATAAAATTGATAAAACTCAACAAAATGTCTTTACTACTACGGATCCAAATTGTCAAGATACACTATTTGGACAATCGACAGCGTTACATGGACAAATGGCATTTGTCTGGCTTTTATCGGATGCACTACAAGAATATGATATTAAACAATTACATGCACTTGGTAAATGAAAAAACATTAAACAAACTCAAATTCTATTGACATACAATTTTATTTTAGGAGCTGATTTTTTTCATCCTCACTCATCGCTATTACAATCTTCATCATCTGCATCCGTCATTGATGCTCAACCATTTGATCACTTAACCAGTGATTTATTAGCCACAAAAACAATTTTAGCCTATCATCCATTGGCTTGTAAAGATGTTTTATGTGTCGATATATCGGGTAATACACAAATGAATGGACGATTAAATAATGGCACATATTCTCGAATTTATTCTTATTCAAACTCACTTTTATCCATTGGTGGTGTACCAACACTTTATCCTTTATTTGAATGTTTTGATGAACAATATTATCAGATGAATCAACCAGCTATTAAATTATTTTCACCTATTGAAGCACCATTAGACACAATTCCAGGTAAGTTACACTATTAGAGCAACGAGAAATAATTTTAGGCTCTCTTATTGTTTATTAAATGAATTTTGAACTATTATCAATAAAATACATCTGACTTGTTAAATGACAATTTTATCTTTTTGTTTTTTGTTTCTTTTTTGGTATTAATAGATAGTCAAAATTGCGATTGGATTATTGTTCGTAGACGTTCTCAAAGAAATAATTCATATATTGATAATCGTCTTCAATCAAATCCATGTGCTACAATTTTAAATTTAATTCGTTGTATATTTTCATCATCAAAATATAACTCACTTCATATTGAACAAATGTGTCGGGATTATAATGTTGAAATATTACAAAAATATCTTTCATCTATTCCACAATGTTTTATTGATCAAGAATTACTCATAGCTATTCAACAAATTATTGAATGTTTAAAATTATGTGAATCAATATCGATTGTACGAACATTAATTAATTCTCTCGTACAATATTTACTTTTAGATTTTAATCTATGGAATAAAGCAAAAATAAATGTTCGAATTATGCACATACAATATTTAACAACAATTATCAAAGATGATCGAAAATTTTTTAGACATAAATTTGGTGTACAATATCTGTTGGATTGTATCAAACAACATTTCAGGTTAGAATTAAAACACATTTACAAATACAACTTACACTTTGTTAACTGTATTATCAGTGGAGTCTTTGAAAAGAAATCTCTTCAAATGTGGTTAGAAGCTTTTCTGATTCATGCAGAGTTTTTCTATGATTATTCTTGATGTCGATCACGAGTCTGATGCCTGTTTCTCCACTTATTGAGTTTCTGAATCAACTTTTAGAAATTTGGTCTCTGGAAATCCATCATAAATCTGAAAATCAAGAGAGTGTGTTCTGGATAGTTTCTAAATCTCATCGAGCTATTCACGTGTAAAAAGTCTCAACTGGTGGACAAATTTTAATTGAGTTATAAAAATGTTACGATTAAACAACTAAAAAGCTCGGGTATTTTACTATGTTTAAAATTAAAATTTGTTCGATAGTTGTGAGACTTTTTACACATGAATAGCTCGATGAGATTTAGAAACTATCCAGAACAGAATCTCTTGATTACTAGATTCATGATGGATCTCCAGAGGTCAGACTTTTAAAGGCTCGTTGACAAACTCAATAAGTGTACAAGCGGACATGAGATTCGTGATAGAACTGGCAGAATATAAATATATATTCGCGCTCGACGGTCAAATACTGATACTATTAATAATATACCTGAAAAAACATTTCTATGGAAACTTTCAAATTCAGTGATATTTTACATGCTATTAGAGAATGAGGAAGTTTGCGTAAAACTATTGATCATTGACTAAGAAAAATCTATACTATTAATATTTAACAAAAATAATTCAAATTAACTGGCTAGTAATATATGTTTATCTGATAACGTCAAATCGTCAAATAGAATATCTAATCAAAAGCAATCGACTGTTATTAAAATGTTCTTCACTAATTTAATATAAAAATATAGTTAACCCATATTCATCCAGCTCTGATTCGTAATCAGCATGAAAAATAACCATAGGAAAACTGGCTATAATTAGAAAAACCTTTGGATTATCTTGGAAGTTTTCCTTGTTAATAGAAAAAAGGACATGTTTGTTTGCTAAATATGATATTCGTTTTAAAATATGAGTCGCACTTAGCAGTACTAATTTTATATTTCAATGTTTCTTCTTACTTTAGTCATTCTGATGATGACATTGAAAATGAATCAAAAATAATTCGTACTGGTATTATAAGTATAATGAAATTCTACATGCAACGTAAAATTAAATTTGATGAATTAAATTCTATTTTATCCTTTATATCGACGACAACGTCGAACGATATTCTCGTTCAGGAAATGCTTAACTTTATTATTGCATTACTCGAAACATCTGCATCGTCAGAATTAACTATTACATTTCTTTGTGAACCAAATATGGCTGATAATTTGTATTCATTAATCACTATTAAAGATCTAGCAACAGTAACAAAAGAAAAAACACTTCAGGTAAGAACAAACAGAAAGTTTTTTCCTACAAAACAAACTCTGTATGTACAAGTTGTATGTTGATAATAATCATCTCTATTCTTAGGTAAAAACTTTTGCAAAAAAAAACAGTTCAGTTTTTTATATCTAATAATGAACAATGTGTTTTATCTGTTTCAGATAATCAAATATTTGTTAGCGTCAAAACGTGTTCCAGTTCAAGTTAAATCATTGTTAAGATTAGAAAATAATATTGGCTTTGGTGGAATTATATCGTCATTGAATTCAAATGAGTTATCTGTAGCAATTGTTCGTGAAATACTCAATATTGTTACTATGTCCGGTAAGAAACAAAAGTTAAAAAAAGTTGTTGAATTTCAGTTGTTTTAATCATATCTTTTTTAAGATAATACAATTGCTGTTGATCATTTAAATATAATATTAACATTGTGTAGTGCAGCATCACTTGACGTACGATACGTTGCAATGAGAAAAGTAAATGGAACTAAACTTTACTTCTTTTCATATTCTGTAACCTTCTATTTCTCATTTTAGTTAATGTCATGTTTTATTGCACATCCGACTGCTTGCAAAGCCTATTCGAAGTGTTATGGTTGGCATGAAACATTAGCTCATTTTTTTATTAAAACTCGTCATCGTTCATTATCAATAATTAAAAGTGATCAATATGACACAGTTTCTCCTAATCCGCGTCCCTCATTATCTTCAACATCATCACTTGATCAATTAGCCATATTAACAAAAACTGGTAATGATTCTGGAAATATCAGTGATTATCTTATTAACAGTGCTCAACAACTAAATAGTGATGGTCTACTAACAACTCAACCTCTTCCACCAAAAGTCTATGAAATATCGTCTAGTCCAGAAGATCCAAATCAACCATGTCAAGTACGTGAAATATTATTATCACCAATCACCTCTCAAGAACAACAACAAGATGATGAAAATATAACACCAAGAAATTCTTTAACGCTCAGTTCTTCATCCTTTTTATCACCACTCATTACAAATTCATCAAGAGACTCAGCCTTAACCGGTACACCCGAGTTTATTCGACGAAATACCAAAGATAATTTTGATTCTGAAGATCTAATAACCACAACATCACCATCATCAGTATCCGATTTTGATAGTAATGCAGGTGGAGATTTAATTTCATCAAAATCAAATGAAGATTTTTCATCGGTTCTAATTCGTGACTCAGCTCGTACATGCCAAACAGAGCCAACATCACCTGTTGAAAAACACAATGATTATCATTCGCAAAATGGATGTGATTTATCATCTAGATATAAAAGTACATTAAATATAGATGATTCGAGTAATAATAATACTGTTGATGGAGAATATAATGAATTTATGTCAAAACTTAGAAATATTTTAGGTTTGCCTTTAACACTGTCTATATCTTCATGTAGCTATGTCATGGCTAAGGTTTTTTTTATTGTTAAGCAATGAAAAACATGCTCGCTAATGCTACATTAATTTAACTCCGATAAAAAAACAGGTTCGAGCGGTTGAAGTACCTATTTCTTCCACTGAGTTACTAAGTCAGCGTTGCACGAAGTCGTTAAATCCACCTAAAACTGTTTAGATCCTGTCTACCTAGTACATGAGCATCCTATACGAACTTTTATTGTCACTTTATTTTAATTCGGACATTTCAATTAAAATCGAATATTTTTGATTCGTTTAATGCGTTTAAACTATCTACTATTAAATAATGCGCTGTTATAAAATTGAATGAAAAATTTTGTTTTGCTAAAATTAGATCTATCGTAGATGCTACGGCTTTGTCCTCTAAATATAAAGAATTCATTACATCAAGTTAGTTCGATCACTCTTCCTGTTTTGCTGCTTATTTGCTTTGAGAAAACGTTGAGAGCTTGTCGTTTCTACTAGTCAAAATACGTTGTTGAAACATTTTCTTTATAATTAAATAATTTTTTTCTATTTAGGCATAACAAGTACATCATGTATCTATGATGAACTTTTCAAGAGTGATGTTAGTTTTGATGTTAATGCACAAGAATATTCTAGTAGTTTACTTGAAGAACTATGTGAAACATTAATACTAGCCATTGTTATGATACTCTGGAAAGGAATAACGGGTTCAGATGATGATAGTTGGAGTGTAAGTATTTTCTTTCGTTGTTAATACAATTTCAAAATGATTTTTTTTATCTAATTAAATGTTTCTCGTTTGACATATGTTTTTTATCTTTCAATTTTAAATGAAATAATAGTGTGTAGAGGTTATTCAATAATTAATTCTTTCATTTGTCCTTCTATTTAGTTACGTGGTCAAATATTTTCAGCATTACGTCATCTAAATAAAGAATATGAATTTTATTTACCATTGACTTATATTGAAAGACGCATACTTGAATTAAGTTTAGAAACATGTTTAAATGATATTGAACAAAATGGAGGTTTGTAGAATAATTTCTTTTTTTATTCTTGAAAATAGTTCGTTTTTCCCCTATTGTTATTTGTTTTTATAAAATAAATATCTTAATGTATATTTATTTAAGTTTATCGCAGTTCTCTCAATCGTTTTTATCTTCGTCGAGCTACATTGCACGACGTTCGTAAGTAACATACATGATGTATAACTAGTTGTTGTCACTATTAAAATTAGTGTACTATGTGTGCGTGTACACAATACGTCGTATTCTTCTTCTAACTTTTAATTTGTCTCATCTTTATAAAAAAAAAATGATATTAAATATTGTTTCTCTATTTTAGGTCAAATAACACCACTTCAAGATGCTAATTGTCGTGAATTAATTAAATTAGTAGAAGATTTTTTAACAGAAGATAATCATTTGGAATTAAGAATTAGTGATAATTTAGTAAACGGTATATTAGAAGAAATATCTTTACAATTACTGTATAATTTGTGTTTATTTATAAAATAGGTACCATTCATTTGTTAGATGCATTGCTTGTATTTGAAGAAAATGTGGATTATCAAGCGCCTATCAATGAACAATGGACAGAAATATCTTTAACTGGTTTAAATTTGTTACTTATTCTTTTAGAAAATGATAATGTTTCACATTGTGCAGATGCCAGTGTTCGTATTCATAGTCTATTACATAGTCGTCCATTAAATGGTAAAGAAGAAGCATCATATCTTATTACATGTGTTAATCGTATTATGTCAATTAAAAGTGAAAATCAAGAACATTATCCATATTTAATACCTATTATGAAAACACTTGTAGATAAAAGTTATTATCTATTACAAATGAATGTTCAAATACCAAATATTCCACTACATAAAGCAGCACCCTCATTTTTAGAAGATTTTAAATCATATTGTCAAACAGCTGAATGGTGTACATTTATACAAAAACAATGTCAACCACTTAGTGAACATTATAAATCAATGAGTATAAAACCATTTAAAATGAATATGAAAATATGGTGGAATAATACATATGAAATGATGATGATTGGTATACACAAACGAAATAGACAAATTGGAGAAGAAAAATTAAGATTTCAAGTAATTAACTATTCATTTTTTTGTTTTTGAAGAAAATAAATATTTCTCTTAATCTATATATTTTCTTTTTTTCTTCTTTTCTTTTCTTTTAAAGAGTCAAATACTTGAATTATGGCGTGCTCGTCGTCGTACTGATCAAACACGTTATTCAAAATTTTTAAATCTTCAACGTTTACATCAAGATCATGTTGATACAGAATGGTATGAAAAACAAAAATATTTTGAACGTGAACGTGGTCCATGGAATTCATTTTTATCAAATCATATCCGTTGGATGTTATCATCACGTGAAAATATTCATCGTATGAGATGTAAATTAATTGAAAATTCTAAATTTGATGAACATGAAGAATCAAGTCGATTACGAGATAATTTAGATTGTAATACATCAGATGAATTTAAAAAAAAATTATTTGAAGAAAATTTAAAAAATAAAGAATTTTTAATTCAAAAAGAATTATTAGTAACAACTGATGAATCAAATGAGGAACAAATATCTCCTAATCAAGAAGCACAAAATAATTTATTATTAGAAGAAAAAGAAAAAATGGTAATTGGTAGTAAATGTTCATTAATAACAATTACATCAGTAACCGAGGGTAATTTCTATTCATTATAATTATCAACTTTTTCTATTTAATTTTTATTTTTTTATTCTATTTTTATTTTAGGTAAATTAGAAATAACAAATAAATATATTTATTTTTTTGATTTTATTTCGTCAAATAAAAATGATTTAAAATATCCACTTCATTGGTTACAAGATATTCATTTGAGACGTTACAATTTACGACCATCAGCACTTGAATTTTTTTTAATTGATCAAACAAATTTTTTATTAAATTTTGATAAAAAAACACGTCGACAAATTTATCAAAAATTAATGTCATTACGTTTACCAAATATGAAAAGTGTCTTTTCAATATCATCAACTATTACACCATCAGAAATATTGCGTGAATCACGTATTACTGAAAAATGGGTTAATCGTGAATTATCAAATTTTGATTATTTAATGATGTTAAATACAATAGCTGGTCGAACATTTAATGATCTTAATCAATATCCAATATTTCCGTGGATTGTCAAAGATTATAAATCAGAAAAATTAGATCTTACAAATCCAGAAACATTTAGAGATTTATCGAAACCAATTGGAATACAAAATCCAAAACATATGGCTGAAGTTAAATTCAAGTATGACAATATTTGTGACTCTATTTTTTGAAACTTTTACATCAAATAATGTACAACGGTGGGACTATATATCACAAATGTTGTATAATGAACAAAAACTTATTAAATAAGAGATAATGTATGACAGTGTTACACTTGTATTATTGTCATACATTATCTGTTACTTAATGAGCTTTTAGTCAACAGTTTCAGAAGGTAAAAAAGTAACTATTTTTGATTAATATTTCTAGTTAATGCAGCTGTGTCTTGTTTTATTATCTAATTAAATAAGCACTAAAAATTTTAATTCAATTTATTTATGATATTTTGCTCTATTTATTTGAACATTATCAAACGTAAAACATAAACATGAGAGAAACTGTATAATTGTTCTATATATACAAAGTAAAGTGGATGATAAAAGAACGAAAAAGTTGAGTAAACTTTTAAATAACATTATTCTCAAAAATATTTTATTATAACATCTTTTTGTCATTCTTTTATCATTCATTTTACTTTGTATATATAGAACAATTATACAGTTTTTCTCATCTTCATGTTTTATGTTTTGTAATGTTCGAATAAATAAAGGAAAATATCATAAATAAAATTAAACTTTTCATTGCTTATTTAATTAGACAATAAAAATTATACACAGTTCCATTAACTAGAAATATTATCATTATCATACATTATTTGACGTAAGAATTTTTTATAGTGCAGTCATTCAATATCGCTGATGATTGATTTTCATTTTTTAGATACGAGTCATTTGATGATCCATCTGGACTCATGAAAAAGTTTCATTATGGTACTCATTATTCAAATGCGGCCAGTGTCATCCATTATCTGATAAGAATGGAACCATTTACTACTTTACATATTCAATTGCAAAGTGGAAAGTAAATAAATAGTTCTTTTTTTGTCTTTTGACTTTAGTATATATATGTCAATTTTTGCTTTTTTCCAAGGTTTGACATCGCCGATAGACAATTTCATTCATTTCATAGTTCATGGCTAAATATTCTTGATAGTCCAAATGATGTAAAAGAGTTAATACCAGAATTTTATTATCTACCAGAGTTTTTAATTAATTCAAATCAATTTGATTTGGGACGTTTACAATTAACAAACACAATATTGAATGATGTATATAAAAGACTCTGTTTATTATTTAACGTTTTATATTTCATTTGTTTTCATGTTTTATTTTAGGTTGAACTTCCACCGTGGGCTCAAAAATCTGTTGAATGTTTTATTTATCAAAATCGTTTAGCATTAGAATCTGATTATGTCAGTGCTCATTTAAATGAATGGATCGATCTTATTTTTGGTTATAAACAGCAGGGTCAAGAAGCAATTGATGCTTATAATGTATTCATGTATTGTTCGTATGAGAAAGCCATTGATGTTGATGCTATTAAAGATGAAATAACGAGGCAAGCAATTGAAGGCATGATTCAAAATTTTGGTCAGATACCATCGCAACTATTATTCGAAGAACATCCAAAACGAAAGACAAAAGAGCAAGTACTTATCGACTGTGAAGTACAAGGAAAGTAAGTCTTTTTGTTTTATTTGTAGATGGTGTTAATAGTCTATTTCTAAACTTTTTCTATTTAGGGCAATGAATATATTTTTAAATTTGGGTCATATTCGAGCATTTTTTGTTGAAATAACATCACCGGATGAAAAATTATGTGATCCAATAACATTTATAAGTATTCCCAAAAATCAAATACGTTCATTTATGCAACAAGGTATACCAGACACATTAGTAACAGTGAGTGTCAATGGAGTTGTGGGAAATAATGGTTGGCAACCGTATGATAAATCATTGAGTAATTTTTTTACATTTGAAAGAGATCCAACATTACAAACAGAAAGGTGAGAATAATCTAAATCACATAATATTTATTCTAAGTATTCATGCCATTATTCTTTTCCTGTTTTAGAAATCGTCATATCATTGCTGCTCCATTTGCTCCTGGTCTTGAAATAACATCAAAATTATTTTCGACTAGTCACGATGCCAAATATTTGTTTAGTGGTGGTCATTGGGATTTTAGTTTACGTGTTTATAGTTTATTGAAAAATAAAATTATTTCAAGTGTAATCAAACATCTTGATATTGTCACATGTTTAACATTAGATTCTACAGGGACTATTCTTGTTTCCGGTTCAAAAGATAAAACATCCATCACTTGGCACGTTCAAGAAATGGCAGTAACAACGCCAACAAATAAGAGTAGTAGCGGTAGTTTAACATTAGTACCAACAAATATACTGTATGGACATGATGCTGAAATAACATGTGTAGCTATATCGATTGAGTTAGATGTTGTGGTGTCCGGTTCACTCGACGGTAAGTTTTTTTAATAATAATAATTTGAGTAAGAGAACAAATAGATTGGTATCACATTGCCTTTAATAGGTACATGCAACATATACACAGTCCAAAATGGGACATACATTCACACATTGTATCCAACTGGTCCAAAAGCAACTTTGCTGCCGAATGTTGAATTACCTCCTACATTTCAAACTCTAACTGTTCCAATTCGACAAATTCGATTATCAGATGAACGACATGTTCTTGTGCAAACAAGTTCAGATGATGATTCATCAATGTTACACTTGTATTCAATAAATGGAAAATTAATTCATCGAGAACCAATTTCGTATTATGTGGTCGATTTTCTTCTTTGTGATAGTAAATATGTTGTCATTGCTATTAACATCTTACAACATCATCAACAAAAACATTCACCAGCACCAATATCAGGGACGACACCAAAATCAACTGTTGTCGCAAGAATTATTATCAAAGACATGTTCGAGTGCGTATAAAATTATTCAACATTAAGCATAAATTTCTACGCTAGTTTGTTGTAGACACGATCACATTCTACTTAAATTAGTCTTTAGAACATTTTTAACTATGATGTGTTAATGAACACAGATACCTGCTAGTTCGATTTCTACCTTGAATTTATTAATTTATCTATCTATTTTTAGTATGAAAACAATTCAAACAATTCGTTTACGTACTCAAATTAATTGTTTACATTTTACAAAAGATTTTAGTCATCTTTTAGTTGGTGTTAAAGATGGCAAATTAATTGTCTTAACAGCTGAGAAAAAAGCAAATAATTCTACAACAACAGCCTCAAAACTGATCAAAAAATAGACGTTCGTTTTTCTTTTTAGTATTGTCTTCTGTTTCGAGTTTTCTTATTCTATTTTTCTCTGTTATTTCTGTACAACAGATGGATTGTTGTTGTTGACTCTTTTATTTCCAAATTCCGACTTATTTACTGATGATTGTATAGTGTCTAGTTCTTCATTACAACATTCCACATTTTTCGCAATTTTCTTTAATTGTCAGATTTAGTTCCCTTAAATTTTATTATCTGGCATTTCATATTGACTCATTTGTGTACGTGCATGTATTTCTTTTTAAAGTTAAAATCCGTTTGAATATAAAATGTGAACAAACAATTTTTCGCATATATTTTTTTTATGAATATGTTGTTGTGCTTTTCTTGTTCTCTCTCTTTTGTTTCTAGTGTCCGATCTAGTTGTTGTGGTTGTTATGTTCAGTTCTTTTGTTTCTAATTTATATGTGACGTAATTTTTGAAGATGAAAAATAAACAAACTATAGACAGTGCATTATCATTGTCAGTGATTCTATTACTGATTTGTACCGCTGGTGTTAATATTCAAAATATTCTACAAAAACGTTTTTGCGATGTCAATAGTGATGGTGAACAAATTAAAAAGATGGCATGAACGAAGAAATCTCACAATTAGAACAGTATATAGACTCCTATATTTTGTAGATGAAAGCTATTCATCTTTTATAAAGTACGGGAGATTCAATAAACTCTTGTTGAATAAGTACATACCACACTTGTGTTTTAATGAACTGGTAAAAACATTTGTACTCTAAGTGTCGTACTGAGCACTGTACGCAGTGTAGTCTGGTTGACTTTAAATGTTAACTTTGGACGCGGAGTGTTATCTCGTTAAGGTTAACAGTAGACAACAATGTGAACATTTCACAAAAAATTAAAGATGCAACTGTTTCACATCTAGCTGAAGTAAAATAAACTTCGATATCTGGCCTAGTTATTGCCGTAAACGATTTGGTTTGAAGTGATGATTATATTAGAAAAAATCGTTCTGAAATTAAAATACTTGAACTTAAATACGTTATCTTTCGTTCTTATGGATTGAAACTCGAACTATGAACTCAGATATCATCCCTTTAATTAATGTTTTCCTTTGCGGTTATGTCTCTTTTAAGAGGAAATGTTAAGGCCTGGATAAATCATTTCTTAGTCATTTGACCATATTGCCGTTTATTCAAGGAGAAAAAGGCACAACAAGATAAATGTACCCATTCCAAAATACGTCTATTGTAGAGTGTCATCACATCTCTTTCTCCCTCATGCGGGAGAGTAATGAAAAAATAATATAAATTCTATGCCTTCTTTTAATCTTTACTGCGCGCTACAAACGTACAAACGCAAATTTTTGCTTGTATTTAGACTCAAAATTAAGAAGTTTCTCTTATTCGAGAAAGAATAGCATTTCGCCATTCCGGAATGTGTTTTATACTCCTTGAATTTATTTTGCTATGATGACTATTTTAATCTAATTATTTTCTAACATATATATTTGTTGATAATCATTCATGTTTTTTTAAAACACAAAAAACGATAACACTTATAAAGTAGAGAAAAACAGAGAAAATTGTCTGAAAGAGAAAATGATGAATGAATGTCTGGTATTTATATGCCAGAAAAAAAGCTTTATGAAAAATATGTATACAACGAGATAACTAAAATGAGAAGATCCATATATTAACAACAACAGATGGTGTATCTGGTACAACACTGACAACACAGTGCATTATCTAATTAGTTCATTTTGTTCACTGTTTATGTTTTGATTTTTCATGTTACGAGGAGAAAAGACTCGTTGTTTGTTCGGTAAGCGTCAAAAAAAAGAGACAATTAATCTGACAAAAAAGCAATATTCACGGACACAAAGAAAAAATAATACGCTGAGAACAGAAAAGCTTAAAAACACGCTACATAAAATATCTCTATGGAAGATAAATGAAAAAATATTGCCGGACAAATATCTCAAATAATAAAAATGACAAGACGAGTACAAAAAAACATACACTCATTTGTTTTCAAAACACTAGTGCGATGTAGATTTGAAATAAAAAAAAGACACTACAATATTATTGCAACTGATTTTTACACTGGAGTGACGAAATAAGAGTGAGAAAGGAGGTAGATAAGAAGGTGAAAAACACACTTCTTGAACGCCATTTATTGAAGTGCAAGCCAAAGCCAGCTTATAGTAGAAAAAAACGCGTTTTCAAAATGAAGAACATTATTAACAATTTTTTTCTTACTTTACGTAGAAGGTACGCGTCTTTGTAAAAAGATAAACAAGTCTGACTTTATCAATACAAAAAAGATATATTGATGAAAAAATCTAGTCTAATAAATGTTCTACATAATTTCCAGGAAATAGACCTCTGATACCCGGCTGCATGATTCCTTCGTACCATCCATCATCATTCTTTGTAATTACAAATATAATTGTATTTTCTTGAAATGTTAGCTCATCTTCTCGTTGACTCTCATAATCGTAGATGGCAATAACTTTTTCTAAATATTCAGCTGGCGCCCAGTCGAAATCATCTCCACTTTTTCCTCGTCCATATCCACGTTGTTTTCTTGGCAATGTTGCACATGCTTCAAAGAAATGTGATGGTGCTTTAGGAATAAATTGTGGTAAATAAGATTCATTATTTCCATTCGTTACTACAGATGTTGCTTGAGTTGGATCGTATGAGTCCATGCCGGATGTTAAACGAATTGAACCAATGACTGATGGTGGTTGAGAACGAGAACGAATCGCACTTGATTGGTGTAGAATATCACACGGATTACTGGCATTTACTAATATTTGTGGGTTGTATTGAGGCTGATGCATTATCACTGTATTATTTAGAATTCCGTTGTGCCGAGTAGCATAAACATTTTCGCTTACATACGATAAATGTAGTGGTGTAACTGGATTAGTGATTTTGTCATTATACAATAAATGGGGATGATTTCTATTACCGCTCATTATACCTGAAAAAGAAAGAAAGTACATTTCGTGGAGTTGACTTTCTTATCTAATCAATATACTTTCGAAATAGTAACTTGACAATAGATCGCTTATTAGCATATTTCAGTCAAATCATTCATCTAACTAAGAAGAAATTCTTAGCAAAAATCTAACTAATCACCTTGTTGTAGCAATATTGAAGGATGAGTGTTTTGATGTTGTTGTCTTATTGTTCCGTAGTTGTCTTCCGGAGCGCGATGTTGATACGAGTGTTGCTGCTGTTGATATTGACTTGCACTATAAAGATTCTGATTTTGAGCAGCTAATTCTTGTCGACTAGCGTACTCAGGAGGAACTAGCGGAGGTGGAGGTGGAGGTTGCATTGAACGTTGATAAATTAGTGAGCCCGTTGCTTTCGATAAACTAACATTGGCACTTTTTGGAGGTGGAGGTGGTTGTGTTAATGGCGCTCCATTAGAACGTTGGGTATCCATAGTTGATAAACCATTATTATAAATTAAATGACGAGATTTATTTTCTTGGCGATTTAATCGAACTCCATGACCTGCAGTAAAATAAAAATATGTTTACAGCTAATTGGCGAATTGGTCAGACTTTGAAATATGATACTCCGTTATTCTTCTTGTCCAGGAAATAGACTTTTTGTATGATAAGAGCAATTCGAACTTATGAGTCTTTTCTACAGGTTTATTAAGTTCAGATTCAGTGATTAATCTACTCTCTACATTCTCGGATTTATGCGCAGGATTGAAGTCAATCAGCATTAAAGAAAAAGTTATCGAATGGTTCAAATTCAATGATTTCGATTGAAAGGATAGTTTCTCTGGATTCTGCCATCTCTTTTCGTCACGAAAAAGTGTTGTACCCAATCCTTTTTCCTGCATAGCGATTCCCTCGAACATTGGAAATACCCTTGTTGATTTTTGTCTCAATACGTTATTACTGTATCGTGGGTTTCTTCTCCCGAATATTTAAAACAGAACTTTATGATCTGACTCATACACAGTCAATATTCTGCACAATAACTGATAAGAGAGAAAATTATTCCCATACCAATATCGTCTAATAACGAATAATCAAGTGACTTTCTAACGTATCTGACTAATTTTTCTGGATTATTGGGTTTAATAAATAATGGTTGCCGACCAATAATTTTATTTGTTGTCAATGTTCCAATTTCTCTTCTCGCTACTTTTTCTTTATGTACATTTGTCTCTTCTGTCAATGAATTTAAACTAAATTCTAATTCATTGAATTGATTTGATTGAAAATCAAGTAATTGCAGAAAACTTGTGGCAATTGTATTAATCTGATAGGCAACACTAGCAAGCTAATTGAGTGAAAAAAAAAGGACAGCGTAAAATGATTTTGAGGTAGTGACAATAACACTAACCGATTGAATGGCATAAGATTTTGTTTCCTCAAGCACTTTTGATTTATGACAATTGGGTACATTCAAATAATTATTCTGACAAAAATCGGCTACCTTTAAGAGATTTAAAGCATTATCAGCTAAATTTCTTTTCAATTGTGGAAGTTCTGATTGTAAGATGTAGGATATATCTTGGAATGGTTCCATTTCAGACTTATTATTATTGTTGCTACTATTGTGACTATTAGAAACGTGCATTTAGTTAACGAACAACAATGCCAGTTTACCTAGAAATATATCAAATATAGATGTTTACATATCATAAGTAAAAGAGAAACTTTCCTCACATTTAGAAAATGTTATATTGCATTTTATTTCCTTGACCAATTAGGAAAGATCAAACGACCCGTGGTATCTACAAACTGTAGATACCACGGGTCGTTTGATTTTTCTGATGTACTGTAGGCTGGTACTGTAGACTACAGTACCCATCAGAAATGCGTGATAAAACGCTGATTTTATGTATACCAGCAGTCCTCTGAAGAATCAAGCAAATTTACCAAGAATTTCTGCTCAAAACATAACAGAAGCACATGTGGTATAGTAGAAAAACAGTGTTGATAATGATTAGTGTTCCGCGAGATAACAGACTGAGGTGACTTTCGCCACGAAATCTGATTTTCATCCTGTTTTACAGCAAAAAACAGAATTTCACTTTGGTTTTCTTTTTCTGCATAAAATGTGCTTAAATTTTCTTGTAGCCCGAAGACTGCTTGGGAAAAGTTTCAAGCCCCTAGAGCCTAAACTCCCAGTTTGTATTCCTAACTCTGTTAGAAACGCTAGTGAAAAACATAAGAAAGTTTTTACGAAATGTGCGGTAGTCACGAAGGAAAATTTTCCAGACTTACGTTGCAATTCGCACAACAGAGCAAAATTGATCGTTTTTCTATACAGCATCCTGGTTCAGCCAGAGCAACTTAATACAATTCTAGCTGGCTATACTCATGTTACTCTTGCCTTCCTAAAATAATAAAATTGAATATATAATAATGATGTGTCTATGTATACATGATTGAATGCTTCCTGCTCCTTGCACAACTGTCATTCGTAACCCTTAAAACAAATCAGATAGTAGTATATATCCTTACTACAACTGTCGGTTATCGATCCGCAATTTTGTGTTTATTCTACATGAATAAAACTAATTGAGCAATGAGATTGAGCATACTACATTGTCATTAAAAATACAAGTATTCTATTACTGATTTGTATATTTAGCGGAAGCTAGCTCCGTTTACAGAATCACAGAATAAATGAATGGCTTTTCGCACTCATTCTTAAAAGACATCCAAACGAAGGGAAGTGAAGGGAAAGGCTGAGGGTGATCAGCGAAAGCTGAACAGAACCCCCTCTTTTTCATCTCTTGGCAAGGTGGAGTGAAAGATTCGATCGACCCCAATTTTTTTAACTGCAGATTCTTGACACCTTATCCTAGGTTCTAAAGTCTAGCCATTTAATTTATAATAATGGTTTATCAACTATGGATACCCAACGTTCTAATGGAGCGCCATTAACACAACCACCTCCACCTCCAAAAGGTGCCAATGTTAGTTTATCGAAAGCAACGGGCTCACTAATTTATCAACGTTCAATGTAACCTCCACTCTGTAATTATCAGTGTGTACTACAGGCAGTAGTGGTCAGTAGGAAAAAAATTGCTATACCTCGCCTAAGGGTACACCTGCAGTCGACCTGCAGGGCAGGGCAGAGCAATGCAGAAGTTTTCACCCTCAACCTGTGCCTGTGCCGAACAAAAGATTTTTTTGCTAACCTGCAATGCGGGTAGATTTTATTCTGCCCCTGTGCGTTGCACAGGGGTGAAAAATTATGCAGGTGATCAGCTCTGGTACAAATCAGTAATAGAATCACTGTCTATAGTTTGTTTATTTTTCATCTTCAAAAACTACGTCACATATAAATTAGAAACAAAAGAACTAAATATAACAACCACAACAACTCGATCGGACATTAGAAACAAAAGAGAGAGAACAAGAAAAGCACAACATATCATAAAAAAAATATATGCGAAAAATTGTTTGTTCACATTTTATATTCAAACGGATTTTAACTTTAAAAAGAAATACATGCACGTACACAAATGAGTCAACATGGTCACAAGACGATTCACAAGATGGGTCACAAGAGTGGCATGGTTGATTTGGATCTTCTGGACCAGACGATACTTGATAGACTAAGTCAAATTTTAAAAAAATGAGAGATATATATTCTTAAAGGTAAGAAGTTGAACTATCGACTACTATAAATAGTTTTTTGTCTGAAACCTTTCCTATATCGAGAAAAAACTACTTTTCCCTATATTCAGCGCTTTTCCACGACATAGTCGTAGGAAAGTCAACGCGCAAATTAGCGCAGAGGATCAATCTAGCTGAAACCTTTACGATAGGTTCACGTACAGATGACACATCCACAATGTATGCGAAAGATGCGAAAACGTTTCGTTGTAGAGTTATAGATTTTCCAAAAACTCTGAATTTTCAGAGGTTTTTAAATTTTTTTCGTCTAAAAGACTACTTATGCTCACAAATAAGAACAGATTCAGAATCAGCGCGAAAAACTGCATCTAAAGATGTGTGTCGGAGGTATTTCTCAATAAAAACTGTTTCGATTTAGTGTAATGTGACGGTTTGAGCGTATTGACATAGCAATGTTGGCTAGCCACGTGGACATGTGCTAGAAAAGCGGTACGAAAGTCTCTAAGCACTGTTTTTATAGGTTTTCGTATATGCTCTTTTCAATGCGTAGTCTTGAAGTCGTAAAGCTTTCAAACTAGGTTTGTACCGGTTTTCCAGAGATCCGATTTCTGAAAAACCAGTTCGAACATACTTTGGAAGTTTGAAGACACGTCCACGTGCCTAGCCAAAATTCCCCACTGTGAGGTGTGACGGACGTACATACATATAGTCATGTCGTATGACGGACGTACATACACAGAATCACTAATGAGTGTCACGGATACAGATCCACATGTTTACATGCGCGGGGGTTTTCGATGGAATCAGAGAAGTTTATTTACACCCATTTTAGCTGCGAGCGCGGACCGAAGGAACGCGTGAGCATTGTCTGGACTTTAGAAATATTTTTAGACCTCTGGAGGTCTTTGGGTATCTCCAGAAAACTTGTATAGATTTGTACTACATTATGAAGCTTACACACCAAATCAGAGAAATACTCATAACGCATTGTAGATACTCCCTAGCGAACACTGACCGAAGAGAGGTGTGAGGGTTGTCTTCTATTCAAAGTCATGGAGAGTCGTTCGCAGATGTAAGTTTCTAAAGTCAAGGAAAGCGAGTGCGGGCGAACGTTACGTTGTTTTCTCTCTCATGCTTAAAAACGTTTCTACTTTTTTTCCTTATGATTGGCTTACTCATGATATATCCGGCAGCCGCTTTTCCATGAACGAGGCAAAATGTGATCCTCACTTAGGTTTCTTTATGCAGAGTAAAAAGACTGAGAGATTTTTGGTAAGATTACATTCATTTCGAAAGTCTGTATTACAGATAAAACCAAATCTAATTACACAGACTCGATGAACTACACAAATTGGCTAAACAGCGCTATTACGCTTTCAAACTTTTGCGAGTCATAACTTGGGAATTCATACATTCATTCGTCTTACCGGCAATGGACTTAGTAAACCGATGCGATTCACGTGATTTATTCCATTGACTGTAAGTCTATGATCATACGAAATAAATTGTTTATATTTGTGTCCGTACACAGGTGTTAAGGACGTAAGCACACACGGTGTCGGGCGAACT